>JAGTTH010003263.1:0-12354 GCA_022606485.1 Agraylea sexmaculata
TACACGAATTATTTATGTGCAATGCGATATCTTATGTTTATATCTATGCCATTAATATACCATTAAGAAATGGACATTACCTAATTTGAAGTTTAATTACAGACATCAAGATTTAGAATAAAATGGCAAGCTTTTAGAATAAAATGGATTTAAAGTTTGAGCAAACTCAATAATACAGTTTAAGAATCAGTGGTGAATATTGTTAAATATAAAATAAAAACATCGCTACAATTATTTAAAAGACACCTTGTAGATTTCACCCCTTATGTTACTATTATATTATACTTTGTTTCTAATATTTGTAGAGGAAACTTTAATATCTAGATGGTGATATGTGAAACCGAAAAATTATAATTTTAAATCATGTTACAATAATAATCACAGCTTTCTTCGGTAAAATAGTTCACCTCTACGCGTGTCTAAATTTTAGGATAGTAGAAAAGTCTTGTTAACAAAATAACAATAACATTAGAGATTCTGATGATAAAATAATAAATTATGCATTTTGAAAATGCATTTATTGTTTTTAAATTAATTAAGCCGCTCAGTATCAAAAGCTTCTAAATCCAATTCGAATAATATCGAAGTAAATTTTTTTTTAATCATTATTTGCAAGAAAAAAAATAAAATTAGATTTGGGAGTTTTTGATTCTGAACATCATCAGTTAAGTTTAAATATTTGTTTGATTATTTATTGATTACGTAAATTAATTTCATATTAAAATTATGTTATTAATAATCTTATACATACATACTATTAATTAATACTACGAGCTTATTCACCTGAAACAACAGGAAATCTGGAGGAATAATTTTAATATATACAAAAATCCCTTAACCTCGCTAAACGAGAACAAATATAAAGCCATATTTCTACCTTGACGATGGAATATTTATCCATTTTCGATGATTAAAGCTTCGGGGCAAAATGTGTTGTCGACTTTGAATATAAACACAACACGGGAAGTTTGCGAATGATGACTGGATGGGCTTTGCACCCTTTATATTTTTACAACCCTTCTTCGGATTTACATACATAGTTTCCCCCTGAACCACCCCGTTCAGTAAAATGTTTTTCAGCGACAGTTTTGGGTACGGAACTTCGAAAATTGGGAATGAATTAAGGAAACTTCCGCCCCTCGAAATCAATGAAAACTCGTTAATCGATTATAACGAATGGTTGATTAGGGTTCATCAATTAATTAATCATTCGTATATTAATTTGGGCATTAATTGAATAATACACAATTAAGTTCGTATTGTTATTATTTAATTCATTTTGTGGGTTTTTGTATTTTTTCCCCATAAATTATGTTATGACCTATTTTAAATGTCAATTGATTGTACTCCGTATTAAAATAAGTAAAAGACTAAGTCTATAAACTTAATACTGTAACATCTAATCATAATGTATCAAAACATTGTATGCAAATTATATTTAATAAAGAAATTGTATAGTAAAAATTTCATTGATTTTAATATTTATTTAATATATGAGTGTAATTATATACCGACGCTGTTGTTGAAGTTTATTTAATTTTAAATAATACTCTCAACTTTATAGATTTTTAAGTTAAATTTACTCAGAGACATGTTTTCTGAATGTGTTTTAAAAAAATACTCTAATTCAATACGGTTTCAGTAACAAGCTACAAACTTATTTCAAAGTGCTCGTTACCCTTTCAAAGGATTTTTGAAAGACTCACAGTTTGAAGTACACACTTCTTCTATAATACATTTCAAGTATAATAGCCTAATTTGTCTAAATAAAGGATTTCACATGACAAAGTCTATGAAATAAAATAAAATACTGTGTGAAGTGAATTGGAATCCATCAAAAGCCCAATCCAATTTGACACGATTCAATAATTTTCAATAGACAACGAACAACCTTTTTATTCCGAGTTGACTCTATTTGTATATATATTTATTTTGACCGTTGAGCTTTGTAAGCATTTGCACCTGGTTTTTGGCTCGATTTAATCCGGGGAGTGCAACTTTTCCCATATATTTTTATTTGGAATCTTGTTTGTACCTTGGATAAATTTCATTGATATTTATTTGTAAAATTTAATATTGTCGCACGTACGTTATCAGGCAGAAAACTCGTATTTTATCTTTTTTTTTATTTATTACGTGACATATAAATTATATTCTTATAAGGCACATGGGCCCGTAATACATATTTATATATATATATATATATCTCTTAAATTGCTAAAATTATTATAAACTTAGAAACAGTAAAGTAATAGCAAAAATAAAAATATGTAGACTTTTAATAATTTTTTTAAATATTTTTAAAGGATGTAGTTTGTTTTAAAGTGTATTGTTAAACTTCAATTTTTTCACTCAATAAAATATAATTACACAGTTTTGATGTCCTAAGCTAAGCTACACTCATTTTTGTTTCAAATTAATGTGTATTGACAGCGGCTTATTATTATTAGTCTAAATAAATATGGTTGCTACATAGTTTACCTAACATGTGCAATTATTTAATTATTAAAAATGAAGGTTAAAAAATAATTTTAATAAGCCTCCCATTAAAATGTTTAATCATATTGCCAATAAATAATAAAAATATTACGAGATCATTTAATAAACTACAGTTTTATCCGAAAATAACAAAATCTTCATTACAAATCCAGATAACATAAAAATTATATTATAGGTAGTAAATTATTTCATTATTAAGACCATAAATATATAAAACTTACCATTTTATACATAATCACCAACTGATGTAATTTTTATGCACTTTTAATGTTTCTATTTACACTTTTTTACTGTTCAATTGAATTGATTCAATATCGTATCGTAATCAATGGTCGTAGCACTCGTCGTAGCAGACAAGCGACTACGACGAGAGTCCAGCGTAGACTGAACATTTCCCCTGCAAACATCGCTATTGATACACAAAAACAAAATAATTATTATATAATTGAGTTATATCCTACGAACCCGCGGTCTCTTTATAATATACAAATTAAACGTAATATGATTTTGAAAAAAATCACAAAATGGAGGTATAGTTTTTTGTTGAATTGAAAGTATATTGTAATTAAGGTACTTTTCCTTTGAATGATAATTCACACTTCTGTCACACACCAAAGCTAATTGCGGCTTATGAATAATACACGATTTCGAATATAATCCCGAAATGAAATATACACACTACCCTTTTCACGTTGGATTAAAAAAAAAGTATGTACACTGTAATTACACACAGCGCGTGGAGAATATTTTATTTGAAATAACAAGCTGTATAATTTTGATATCATTTAATAAAATAGTTAGTATTACGTCATACTATACAGTAAAAATTATCAATATTCAGGCGGATGATTGTTGAGTAAAAAGTCTGGATTTTAATTTATTTGAGACATGTATACTAAATTGCATAAAAGCACGAAAAACGCGTTATTGTTTAAATGAATTTCTTAAATTTATAATTGCAAAAATCAGTCAACAGTCAAGCTTTTTAATATATCAAATATTTATGAACAACCCATACTATTTAAGATTAAGATGTTGGAAGTTTTTCATCATAAAATACTGGTTTATTCATCAATTAATAAAAAAATAATCATTGTACTCTATGCGGAAACGGGTCCCCCGACAAGAATACCAGACATTTTAATGTATAAATATCAAGATGGCGGCCCATGCAGATGAGTTTGACTGGGTCAACCATGTAATCATGATGATTAATAGTGTTTAAACAACAGTAATGAAGGGCGATGTACACTTCTCTATAGAATTCATTAAACAATTAGGGTTGTCTCAGTCAGGCTCGTCTACTTGGTACGCCATATTAATATTTATAAACCCAGTTATATACATTAACATTATTTCGAGTGGTCGGGGTTGTTACCATGGACGTTTGTGTCTGAATTAGTATTTTTTAATTAAATCTGCTTAACTATGACAGTTACAAAGGTCAATAACAGCCCTGAAAGTGGTTGTGACAATACTTTGGCCGCGGCCCTCATGCATTTATAATTGTTAAAACGCAATAATATTGTAAACATTATTGTAGCGATGTCTTTTAAATAATTGTAGCGATGTTTTCATTTTATATTTAACAATATTCACCACTGATTCTCAAACTGTATTTTGGAGTTGGCCCAAACTTTAAATCCATTTTATTCTGAAAGGCTGGATCTTGAATTAGCCCATCTGGTTTTTGACGGTTCATATACAAAATGTCTTTAATTAAACTTCAAATATTGTAATGTCCATTCCTTAATGGCATAGATATAAACATTAGATATCACATTGCATATAAATAATTCGTGCAATTTCGTGTAAACCCGTGTATTGTTGCACTCTTATCTCCTATTGGATAAAGGCATAAGTGTGTCTCCCTCAATCAACACATTTCTAGTGACCCCTGAGAGTGGTTGTGACAATATTTTGGCGATTAAAACGCAATAATAACATGTTAAAGAAGTAGTGTTTGGTAAAAAGTGAGGCTAGATGTATTTGAGTGTATGTTTGAGTCCATATGACATGTAGTAACAATGCATTTACCCATTTTACTGTGAAATATAACTGAAGATATGAACAGAGAGATGTTTACAGTATAATGTTTGCCAGGTAACTCGTGTTTTTGGCTACTTGATCCACTTGAACTAAACACGCATTTAGCCACTCATATTATGTTTATATCTATGCTTAATAATTATTGATTAGTGCGAGAGTTTTAAAAACTAGTAGTAATAATAATAAAAAAATAAAATAAAGGTTCATTCCATTATGTTCTTCATCCATTATACAAGCAACAATCACAAGCTGAGTAATAATGACTGGAAGACAAAACTGTAGGCGTAGTATGTACAAAATACATGCATATGATGTAAATGTGGCATGTTATTATCTCATTTGGGAATTTACACGATGTCATTATAAAGGCGGGGGGCGGATTCCCGGGCCTGCGCCCCTGTCCCCCTGAATAAGTGACAAGCCTTGACACTTTTACAATGAGCAAGCTTCCGTTGACAACTTGACTACTTCTTCATCGTCACCTTTAATACTATTATTATTCGAATCGATTGAAGCCGTCCAACCATATAATTGCTCTGGAAATCTGGAAATATTTTTTATCAATATATATTATCTCAATAAATAACTGCATAATATAATTTAGTACCATGTTTTGTTTGTCCACATATAAATATTTGGGTATAAATCTATTTTGGTTAGGGTTATTTCTTCTTGGAACAGATCTCCTTATAAACGAGCTCGTAAATTATATGGCAACGATTGTTTTGGCAATAAAAGATGCATCTGAAATTTCAGTCTTCTTCAAATTCACTTATACAACATGTCTTTTATTGAATTTAAAATAATTAAATGTAAGGAATGGTACATTAAATGTAACACAACCACACCTTTATTAATGGTCCATGTCGGCTAGTTAAACATTTCAATTTTTAATTATTATTTTAAAAAGTTTGAGAATCTTGCGTATTTACTTATTAGGTGATTGACCGCCTGATTGATGAATTTGTAAACAAAGTAGGGTACAGCATGATTTCAACCAAAATACACTACGCACATTGCAAGTAAACAATACCTTGTTGACGGATTCTTAATTGAACTTGAACTAATGCGATGACACCATAAAGTTGTTTTTGTTATTCTCTAATGACAAAATATATTCACTCATTAATAAAACCGAAGATTCTCAAGCTGTGATAATAAATTATTTTATTATTAATAAATTATTTTTTTTATATAAAAAATGCTTGGGCTCGTTTTAGTATATTTTTTTAATAATCGTACTGACATTACATAATGAAGATAAAAATATTTTAATTTCAATTAAAAACAAGTTGTATTATTCGCTAATTTATTTGTAAATATTTTACCAGAACGCAAATATAACGTAAAAATAAATTTAATTAAAAAATAATTACGTATTTAACAGATACAATACACACGCGACAGTACCAGTAGTAGTACATCACAGATACAGCTGATTCCAATATGGTGACCCCAACTCGATTCCAAAAGCACTTTTAATAATTTTACTTATTGTTTAATTCTTAATTAATAATAAAAGGTTTTTAGATAGAGCGATTTACTCGCCTTCCAGTGCACAGCTACTCGCACATGACAGTAATTCGCCTTCTACATTTTTCATAAGGAACTCGCACTACTCAAATAACTATTAAAGCTCAATTGGCATAGGTTAGAGTAAAGACTATTAATTGATTTGGGTTTTTATTTTACTCGCCTGATTACTCTACTTGTGTAAATTGACCTTAGGTGCAATAAAGTTTTACTTCTAATACCATTGAAAATAAAATAATTTAATTGAAAACAATTTGACATGATTCCTTACAATAAATTCGAGTTTGACTATTTTTATTTTTAGCACGAAGCATCCAATCTGACGAAGGTTTTCATTTCAATCTTACATGATTTTAAAAAAATGCTTCGCAATGTGCAATCATTCAACGAAACCGTTTTCTGATTATTTTTCCTTGAAAATCTTCCTTTCATTTCTAATGTGCGATAATTTTTTGTCCTTTGACCTTTTTCCAACATTGTCAAAAATACTGTTGAGATGAAAAATCCCCGAGTGATTATTTTTAACGGTGAAATTTGATTAACCGAGTCTCACCTCAAAGATGTCCTTTTTAAATTTCATAGGTCAAACGTTCAATCAATAAGAATTTGCTCGGCGATACAATTTAGTCGTCAAATCCTTTTTAAGGGTGATTGATTTATTTGAGAACCCTTTTATAACAGAGTAACCTATTTTTCACTAATTGACACCAACGTCGACACTCGCTCAATTAAATCACTGTTGTATAAGAAATTCGTATGATTTAAAGGTAAATATTTTTAGATATTTTCATGTTGTTTTAAAAAGATATCTTTGCGGATTGACAAACAATCTTCAGTTTGTTTTCGGTCTGGTTTTCTGCAATCACAAGGGAAAGAGGCTCTTTCAAAAACTTCACCCGACGCAGTTTAAAGACGACCAATTCATATTAAGATCACATTTTGTTCGCAAATTATTAATACTGAATAAAACAATGAACTGAATAGTTTTTCATAATTTTTTTTTAAATTTATTTACTCACGTATAGTTATAATTATTTGACATAGTTCGTAACTGGTGGACGCCGTTTTTCAATATTCATAACAAGATTTAATTACTAATTGCTTATTTGATTTAAGATTAAATATATTAATAATATTTCCAGATAATCACTTATTAATTACTTATCACATTCCTCAGAATTGAAGGTAGTAATTTACTGATTAACATAATTTTAAAGCCCTCTATGTGGGTCGATTGGAAAATTGAGATAAGCTAATATATTACGATATTTTTCATCGTCTACAAAAAAATATACAACACAATAATATATATTCTAGTGATTGGTATATCGAGGTTAATTCATTTATTTTAATTATTTTGCTTTAATACACTTAATATAATCTAAAAATGTGTAAAACCTCTGATTGTTTCAACTGATTTTACAAAAAGATTATCTTTGTATCTTAAGTTTGCAGAGTGAATTTCAAACTTCAAAACAGCGCATTTCGATTCTATAGTCAAATAATTATTATTAAGCTCATTCCCATGTTCACTTAATGAGTATTTTATAATTTAAGTAGTTATTAATTGAATTAATATTTTTAAAGCCTTTTCTACATTTGCTAGATAATAATTGATTGGGTATTCACTACAATCTAGGGAATTAGAGTAAACCTGCAATCAATCGATATATTATAAATATTATCCCTGAATTTCCACTTTTAACTTTTTCTTTATTCAAGCAGGATTTGCACCCATTACCACTATTTTATATACTTATTAGTTAAATTAATGAGAATATAATTTAATGAGAAAACTCATCTTTTTGTTGTTTTTATATATACGGTAATTTATTGTGACCTCACTATGGATTGGACTATTTTTTTTTAATATTGTTCAGATCTTAATACTTTTCAAAAGTCCTTTTACGGAAGTCAAGTAGTATAATATGTGGAATAGAAGAACAAAGCCCAAGTTCTTTAGTTTCTGTTGTCTTCTGACGGTTGATCTTTTTGCAACACTTCTAACAATGACACACATACAAACAAACTCTTTATATTTCTTTGACAAAAATAAACACTCGTCTTTTAAATGTTATGAGTTGTAAAACTGCAAAATTTTATTGGAGAAATTATAATGTTAAATGTGGGCGAATACTGTGTGAATGGGCAAATTTCAAAAATAGTAATATTTAACGTGTAAATGTTATAGTGTTGCCATGTCACCAATTATTGCTATTTATAGATTTATATTTATTTATTTACAAACACCAAGGAGATTTTTGAAAAGGTTTTTGTTGAAAAAAATCTTTTTTAGACACAACAACGTCTTAATTAATTGTCTGTGGGTGATCTTAACTATTACTTGTTACACAGGTCACCGACTTAATAATCAGTTTTTACCTTACAATACAGGGAATCAGAGTAAACCTGGATCGATGACCACAGTCTTATCTTCTAAGCTATTTTAAATAGAATATAATACGAATAAAAATATAACTCGCGCAGTGTCCAGTGCTCCAAGCCAATTAACATTCCAAAATAATGAAGTGATTAGAAATATATATATATATATATATACCACTATTTAACCAGAAGAAAATACTAGAAATACTATATGTGATAATTTTTGTTTATAATAATTAAGTAAAATTAGCATTGCGAAAATTATGAATAAATATTATAATTTACGTATTCCTATATTAAAAATTATATTATAAAAATTTATTAAAAGTGTGTCCCGTTTATTCAAAATTTAGTGTTGTGGGGATTGTCTAATTAATATACGTTTAATATATTTTTTTTATTATTCTTGCGATACCTTTCCACCTCTTAAAATATTCTCATATATGATGAAATGAGTATTGAATAATAAGGTGAAGATAAACACATATTAATATATTTTAAATAGGAAAATGTTCATGCTATCCGTAACAAATATTAAACCTTTTATAAAGCTGCTTTTTTTAACGTACTTTTGAAAATAGGGATTTGTTGTTTCCATTTCCGCGAGCTTATTACATTTCTCGCGCACGCAAATGAGGTCAATTATCTTGTTTCGTGACATGATTTAATAATACATTGTCTGATTTATTCTGGAATTCGGCCAAAAGGATTGTTTGTGCAGTTCACGTTTGTATAGTAAGAGTTTTGCCCTTAAAAAAGCTGAAAGTGAACAACAAGACGAATGCATTTGCCCGAACAGTAAATTGTGAATGCCTTTCTTTAAAACAACTGTGGAAGTGCTAAAGGAAATGGTGGAGCAAGGAATAGTTTCAGTTTGAGTAGGACCTCCTTGTTAATAAGGGTGTGGGTGAACAAAACAGAATCCAATTAAGATTTATTTAAAAATACATAAAGGTAACCGCAACATATTATTAATATAAGGTAGCATCGCGTTTCATGGAGGTGTAATATAATGAAGCCTTTTGAACTTCTTTTTAAATAAGGCCACGTGTACAGATTTGAATGGATTGTTTGATTATGCGTCAAAATGATTGATCAGATACTTGTAATCCCCTATTTAATACAATAATTATGCTATTAATAATATTATTTAGCTTAGCTTCATACTTACTACAATAGAACCTCTGTATAACGAAGGCTATATTCTGAGGGGAATAATTGAATGAAAAAAAAATGCTAGGTTTTAAATATTGTCACTATCTATTATAAAATTGTTGCTTATTAATGGATTGGCTGGAGCGAATGTAATCTAAACGTCACATAACCAAGATGGAACGCAATCAAATAGAAGTGGGAATTTTACCCCGCCCGTTATTAAGCTATTAGCTAATTGAAGTACAAGTTTATATGTATACGGTAGTGTTTCATAACCAAAAGACAGTCGTGGTTTGACAAAATGTTAATAACAAAAAATAAATTTGACGATTCAGACTAGAGCAACAATTTTAAACCATGCGACTTAAACATACACTGCAGACGACCCCGTGTAAAAATTGAATATTTTAATACGTTTGCATAAAATTGTTTATTTGATTTTATAAATAATATTTATGATGATTAAAATCAGGTTTCCGTGATTATTATTTTTAATTATCATGCATTTTTAAATCGAACCGACGAAACAAAACACACTGACTCAGGGCCAGTTTCTTCAAGCCGTGTTAAATCGTGTGCTATCTGCCAAGAAATTCTACGAATCTCGTGTCATATACAAATATTCCAATAAGTCCTGCTATAGCCGAGCGGTTACGATGTTTGTATCGCAAGCATTCAGGAAAACTTGTATACAGGTGACTCGAGACAAAACAGGAATGGAGGGGAAAATATAGCAATAGCACAAGATTTAGCTGGGCATGGTTTATATACCCACCATCCACCACAGGACCGTTTTAAGAGCATAGGCTCTTCTATCAGTCCTGGCCTGAATTATCAATGCAAGATCTACAAATTTGTGCTTCGCATTTCTTTTGATAATGTAATGCTCCGCACCTGGGACAATTATCTACCTAACAGTGAGAACACTCTTTCAAGAGTGGTGGCGAAAGTTTTGTGTGCATGGTATATATATGTGGCAAAACTTCCTCAACGTCACAGCCCACCCTAGACATCTTTGTATAAGCACAAAATCTAATTTGCAACTTATCAATTGACTCTATATAATTCAAAACTCGTCTTATGATAATACAATGGTGTAGCACTCCATGTCCAAAGTGCCATAGATCCCTCATCGACGAATGGGCAGAGCCATGCTGCAATTTAGCTATAGAATATCGATATTGACGAGCTAGGATTTGACAGCTGGTAGCACGAGCTACAACTTGAAGAAGCGCATTTCGCGCGTAAATCGCGAGACACTAGCTCTGGCGCTGTGGTGTGTGAGATGTATACGTATACCGTGACGCCCTCCCTATTGGCGGGAGTCCCTTTATAAGGGGTTGGCCAGGCCACCTTGGCCTTTACGGGAGAATATAGTAGAGATGGTTTCCCAGGCCACCACACAGCAATGAGTACTTAAGATCTAGTTTGCTAAGCTAGATCTACCAAGTGACTCCGGTGCCGTGAATCGAACCCGGGAGTCTTCACTCACGAATCCGTTACACTAACCACTGGGCCACAAGGCGGCTGGTGTGTGAGATAGACCCACATAAACTCTTAAATACTTCAAAAAGCAGTCCAACTTATAGAAAATCTGTGATTTAATGATTAATTTTAATCACATGTTATTTTTCATGAACTCTATCGATGTATTTTTTTTTTGAAGCGTCTTTATGATGAAAAACTATATCATTTGTTTATCAGGCCCGCGTATCGCTGTCGCCATAGTCTTAATCTTCGCTACTGATACTCAAAGTGTCGCACGATCATCGCGCGATCACTGTACTTCTTCTTTTACATTATAATGTGTGGTTACAATATACATAGTCATTAATTTACCCGTCAAATGACAAATAAAGTGTCATCGGTTTCAGGCATTAGGCAACATTTAAAAGCGGGCCATTTATAATGGGATCTTTTGTAATGGTGAGAGATTGCAATGTTGAAATGGTGCCAATGTATGTTTTTTTATGGTTGCAGGCAATAAATATCCTTGCGATCGGCTTTTGTAATATATATCTGCGTTCGGTTATCGCTTGGCAACATTCCTGCTCAACATATGCTCTGCCACTATTACCGCATATGCGACATTTTACATCTGCCGCACTCTATTAATAATGAAAATCGGAAGTCTATTATGACTAGACTCCTTTATTGATAAAGAAATTGACGAACATTGACGTCACACCAAGAAATATTGACTGGAATTAATTAAATATACACTATATGCTCACCTATAACATTGAACCACCAATATTTAGAAGGCCTGACAAGTGGATGATAAATATCGAAACACACGAATTTGAGAGAGGCAACACTAATATTCTCACTCAGACTCGTCTGTTTGGTCCGCCATTTTGATATTTATAAATCCAGTTGTCTGGAATTTTTCGGCGAGGCGGTAACTTAATAAATATATTAGAAAAATATTTTTAATAAAAACATCCAAATACCTACACAATATTTAGTCAGTAAAAATAAACTAAATTATCAGTAATTAAATTCCAATGGTCTTTTGAATTGGGCTTTTTTATTTTTTTTACTATTATTACTAATATTTTACGGTCTTGTTTCATGAATGTGTAACATAATTTTAGAGATTTTTTTCAATGAGTGTTACATTATCATCACGACGACTTGGGATCCCCCGTAATGCTCTAGTGGTACTGCAGTATAATATAATAATACATGTATTTATAAGTAAAAAAAAAAAACAAAAAAATGGTCACACCG
>JAGTTH010003264.1:0-33822 GCA_022606485.1 Agraylea sexmaculata
AAGGAAACAGTGTGGTAGATGTGTTCATACCTACTAAAGAAATCTTACCGGCTGAAAACTTCATTCTGCATAGTACTTTTCAGTTTTAAAATTACGAAAACAATTTGGAAAAGATCACTAAAAATAAAAACTTTAAAAAGTTCCAGAGCTGAGTGAGAGCCTTAACAATTACGACACGACATATGCAAGGGGAAAGAAGAAAAGTATCTACAGTATGAAACATTTTATAGTATTAAAAATGCTATTAACATGTTAAATATTTTTGTATTACTAACCCGATATTTGCTATATTATGATGGGGGATCTAAACACCATATAATTAATAATAAATATTAATGCAAGGGGTAAAAGCGGATATAGAATTAGGGTTCAAGCGTAGTGGGCGTGAAAGCCTTAAATGACTATTAGAGCTCGTAGACTAGCCCTGTAATTAGCAAACTGCACAAACCCTTATAACCACAAATACACTACACCCTGCTGCTTTTTTCAGTTCAAACGACACCTGTGAAGGGTTCTATTATATCTCCATTATATGCTTATATTAGGGAGGGTGGAAATTAAAAATAATTTAATAGAACGCCTGATTGGAGATTTTTTACTGAATAAACTGTTAGGAAGGTAGACTTTTAATCGTTAAGATTGAGAGGTTAGTTGTAAACTGATGTCAGATATTGCAATATCGTAAAGTCTCGGTCGTCGAAGAAGCCATAAAACATTTTCAAATTTGAAGCATCACGACGAGGCAGTAAAAAGAATAATTTGGTCCGGAGGCGAGGAAAAAAATGTCGTAAATGTTTCGGTACCACGGTTCATATTTATAGGTTTTGTGTAGGCATTGTCAATACATTGTTGCCTTGGTAAATACACAATAATCGTTTGTTTTCATACAAGATAAAATTAAGTTTATATACTTGTATTAAGTGGTACTAAAATAAATGTAGGTACTTCTAAACAATGTATATTGTCACCCCATATGTTGGATAATGTTGGTATGATAGTATTTTTTTTATTTAAAGCTCCTTAAATGATATTATGTAAAATAATATACATGAAAAATAAAAACGCACATTGTACATTAAAACTGTAAAATTTAAAACAGACGCTTACTAATTTCTTGTTAATATTCTTGTAGCATAAAATAATTTCTACTCGTTCTTGTGGCGTATATTTATCCACACACAACACAATGCTTAAAGCGAAACTGATCTAAATGTCACATAACCAAGATATACCGAGATAATACACCAGCAAATAATTTGCCAGCTTAATAGCTCAGGGGATAAGACATGTGGCTACAAATACTATGGTCATGGGTTCAAATCCATCTCAAGTGATTTTTTTTTAAATTGATTTGATCGGTTATTACGACTGGAAGATCGGGAATAATATTAATAAAATCCCGATGGATCGTGTTGATCCAGGTTTACAACGATTTCCTGGATTGTAAGGTATATACTGAGGCGATTATTGATTGATATATGAACTGTGTAACTAGTAATAATTAAGATCACCGACAGACAATTAATACGTTGTTGTGTAGTAAAAAAAACCCTCTCAAAAATAAAAACTCCTCGGTTTGTGGTTTTCTATAGGTAAAATGGAGCTATATTAACCAAGATTGGTTTAAGTGATTGAATCATAAAATTTTAAAATATAACTGTCATTTCGGTTATAAAAAAAACTATACGATAATGATGGAGCATTTGCGACTGAAAGATAACTTTGTAAAAATCCTTAATGTATCTTCCACACGGCTCTTTAGAAAAAATGATTCAAAGATTTTTAGACATTTTTGTAGAAGGAAAATATATTATTTTGAATAGAGGTCACCGATAAAGTACCTGTCCTTATTGTATAAGACCCAACAGGGATGAAACGCGTATTAATCCAACTAGGCTTCCGAGATAATTGCTTATCGATCAAACTGAGATAGACGAGATGGCCAGCAATTCCCTTGACAAGGGAAAAGAAGACCTCACTTTCAACAGTATCGAATGTTTATTCTAATTGAAAATAAATTATGCACATCGAAATGATAATACAAAACTACTAGTCATTATCTTTTATTTTTGTTTCGTCAAATTTATTTTTGACCTATTAACACCAATAGCGTTGATATTATTATCAAAATAATATTGAAATAATGACAAATTTAATTTAAAAAAATATCGTCCTTTTCAAAATGATCTCCCCACTCGTCATGAATATGGAAATGATGATTGCCTTTTGAATAGATAGGTTTTTATTAAAATATTACCTTTACACCCAATACTGAGAAGATAGATTGAAACGCAACAGAACAAACCCAAGTCACGGTCTGAATAACAGAATTGCTTCCAACGAAGGACGACTACTTCTTTTTGTGGTTAAATAATACAATACGCCATTTACTTTAAACCACAAAGCACAGACAGATGGTTTTGATAAAGCTTAATCCTCGCAATATTGATAAATAAGTAACCAAATAATAGTACTATTTATTTAGTAGTATATAAATCTTTGTGCTTAACAAAGTAAAGTGGTTAAATGTAAGGAGTAGAACCAAAATGACCGCATTGGCCACGAGCCAATGGAGATTATCCTTACAATATTCAAACCCTTTTCAGACCATTATTTGAAAGGATTACACCCATCCAAACGGTATTTCAACGTAATCTAATAAATTAATAATTACATTAAATGGCCAAAAATGCATTTTTTAAATTTAACAATGCACCTTAATACAATTAACATGGAGAATCCGGCAGACCGTAACAATACAGTCTACTGGACTACCTTTGTACACCCTCACAAATTGTTTTATGCCGAAAATCAACAGTTAAATTTGTCAATTTGTATAAAATTGTATGTACGTCGGACGCCACATTACTTTAGTTTTCAGCGTTAATCCCTGTAAATTTAATAAGATCAAACTCTTTTGTAATTGACGGGAGACTAAATCGGTCATGAAAGGTCTTCAGTATTTAGTAAAATGAGGACGAAGATGAAATTTCAGCAAAGAGCAACTGACTTTCCCCTTTGACACGATCTTAGGCGACATTTGACGTCGCGACGCACTCAATTTATTAGTTCACTTTTAATATAC
The DNA here is from genome assembly GCA_022606485.1 of Agraylea sexmaculata. Classification (NCBI taxonomy): domain Eukaryota; kingdom Metazoa; phylum Arthropoda; class Insecta; order Trichoptera; family Hydroptilidae; genus Agraylea; species Agraylea sexmaculata. The sequence goes on from JAGTTH010003264.1 coordinate 3,086, forward strand.
CACGGTTGAATGTCACCTAAGATAACAATGACTGTCTAAATATAATGAAAGCATTAAAATCCAGAGGAAATCACAATGGACGAACTTTAAATCGACGACGAAGAATAATATAATCAGACTTTTTAAATTAGAACAAATTTTGTCACATGAAGCGATATGGCTTAATTTATAACGAATAAACTTTTCTCAGATATATTTTTTAATTAGTATTTTATAACATGGGCCTACTTATTTTTTACGTATTTAGCGAACATATATATTCACTAGTTAAAATAAATTATCACTGTTACTTTATATGCATTGTAACTACATATACATATGTATGTATGTGTAAATAATTTTCTTATAAAATCTGAATAAGCTCTTGAACCAAATATGTATAACGGCTCAGAAAAAGTCCCATTTTGGTTATATGACGTTAAGATCAGCATTGTGTTGTGTAAAGGCTTCAATTTTACAATGGATAATTATTCTTGTGGCATAAAATAATTTATACTCGTTCTTGTGTCGAATATTGCCTTACCCGATATTATTTTAGGAATAAATGATTATTAAAAAATCATCGTGCTAAAAAGATCAGAGTGATACTTGATTAAGTCGTTATGAAGACAATGACAAGACAGTATTTAGAGTCATTTTAATCCCAAAGTGGTATCTGTCAATTTGGGGAGCATGATTATTTCAGACAGGGTGGGCAGTAAGAGCTGCCTGAGTTCCATTAAAAGTTCATAAATATATTCGTAAGAGGATAATTTATAAAGCGTTAGAATCTCCCCAGTTTGCTTTCAAACAATGAGTGCATCTTAGCTGACTAAAATTTGAGCACCGCTGTCCTTTCTACGAATTCCCAGTTTACTGCCGACTAAATTATAATGCTTTTATGGTCCTTATAAAATCCAACAACGGAAACACCTCCCGAAATGCTCGATGTTTGTACCACCAATTTTCACCGTATAATAATTACAGGGGGTCGTTATGCATAAGTTTGTTAGGAGAATGTCTCGCCACAATTGGCCTTTTCGATAACATATATTATTTGTATATCATGTATTAGTTGTATGATAATTCCTCAATAATATAAAACCACATTTTTTATTTTCATTATAAAAAGCGATATGTGATTTTTGTAAAGCGTGATTAATACGTATTTGATAAAAAGTTTATATAAAGTAGATTCTACCCGAAGTTGACTAAATAGGTTGGTCGATAGCATTATCGTATATATGATAAATTTGTAGAATATCTAAATAAAATTGAAAAATTTCCACTGATGACTTAATAGCAATTTCAGTTTTATACAGGGTGGACTTGAAATAACTGAGAATATTTTAGGGGGTGGTAGGGTATCGTAAGAATAATTGATTTTTTTTATTAATAATTTTTTTTAAATAATGAATAATATTAATAGTGCTTTTGGAATCGATTTTGCGCCAACATCTTGGAATCACTGTTTCTTTGAAGTACTACGTAGTGACTGTTACGTGTATATTGTGTCTGTTCTACGTAATTAATATTATTAATTATTTTTTTATATTAATTATTAAAAAAAAATTTTTTTCGATAATTCTTACGATATCGTACCACCCCCTAAAATATTCTCAGTTATTTCAAGTCCACCTTGTATATGAAATCCAGCCAGGTGAAAAAAAAAATATTTAAACATAAATTCACTATAGATATTTATTTTAAATAAAATCTGTGTTATGTGGATGTAATAATTTCCCACGAAATGTATTTATTTTCCTATTGTAATAATTTATGATCGACATATTTATGTTTTTGTTTACATATTGTTCATTTCCAATCGTGATACAAGATGTAAATGTTTTTAATGGTTATTATCGTGTTATGGTGAAATCGAAAGGCTTCACACGCCATACGCTTGAATGAATGACATCTCTTTGGAAATTTCGCTCGTTTTTTTTGCTCTCGAATACTCGATTATCCGTCCATTATATGCGACATAATTGGATGGATTCATTCCACATTCGAAAGTGACTTCAATAATACCTGAGATTGGTAAATTGACATGGCGATTGGCATAAGTAGATTGATAATTAACTAAGTGCCATATTTTATACTCATATTGAGTAATTATCAAAATGAAAGTAAACGTTGTTTGATGGAAATATATGATTTTAACCTAAACAAAGGTCAAGGATTTTCAGGTCAATCGACGCTTCATTACTTAAATGCCATTTGATAAAATTCCGTTAAACAAATATTATATAAACTAGGGTAATTTTAATTGAAATTTTCAATTTGTTAATGTTTTTTTATGTTCTGCCTGGTTTTTTAATAGGACGTTTATCTTTGAGTTTTGATTTCATTTTTGCTTTAAAGTGTTTTATCAATCAAAATATTCTTTTGATTTTTAAAAATTGATTATATAATAAATAAATATTTATGCATGATCAAATTATATAAATATCTATAAAAAATGTGAAATTTATTTAATATTTTAAATGGTAAATATTTCTGATTTTTTGCTTTGTTTTAATGGGAAATTTTCTATTTTGAGCTTTTAATCGTAGTTTTATTAAAACTTAAACATAATTTTTTTTATTTTTTTTATTATAACTTAAAAATAAAATGTTTAACGGTTTTTTGGAAAAAGCGAAGAATAAAATAATATTAAAAGTAGAACCGTATATATATATTTTTTCACTGCATCATTATACTGAGGTACTGTAAATGATGCATTCCCTTTTTTATTGTGGAAGGTTCCCCGAATAGGTATATTATAACCACTCAAATTTACTATATATCTTTATACTATTTTCAAAGTTAAAAAGGGCTTACAATATTATTTAAAAACGTATAATAGATTAGGTTGTCTTTTTACGCGAATTCAATCTTGTGGAGCTAGTCATTATTATTATTAAACACATGTATTACGTGTCAGACGGGGTGAAATTCAAATGCAAGAAGATGTTGGTCCACCTGTAGGAAGAATCCGACTCGCGGCAGTGAAGGGTGTTCTGGTTTAACTGTGATGATGATGATGATGATGATGATGGTGATGATGTTGGAGCTTCAGTTGATGACGAATAAACAAAATAACAGGAGCGGAGTATAAGATGTTAATAACAACGCGAATGACGCGGCTGTCAGCATCTGTATTGTTGCCAGTGCAAGGAATGCCATGCATTTCATATAATATAGCGACTCTGTATATATTATATGTATAATTATTAAATATCTCTAAAATATTATTTTGAAATTAATTAAATAATATTATCATTAAAATACCCGTTTCGAGATTTTAGATATGTATTAATTATGATTAAATATTTAAATTGAATTATTTATACCCCTGGCAACACCTAGCAACACCTAGCTGTCATAATGGGATTTCGATTGACCATTATTTATAAAATTTTACAGATTACGATTAACTACCTTCTATTGACAGAGACATGAAACGTGTTATAGATAATGGATGAATCTACATTAGTTGCCGGTCAAATAGGACCATTTTACTATTTCGAAAAAGCCCCATTTTATAGTTTAAACAATCATTGAAAATGAACATTTTTTGAAGTTTCATATATTAAGATTAATACTGACAGCAAACATATTTCAAACGAAAGTATACGATATCTCGAAGTTATTCGATACATATTAAGGGCTACTTTCGCATATCTTCTATAATCAACAAATTTAAATGCAGTCTCACTACCAAATATTCTATTCTATTTTGAATATATGGCTCAGTTCCATAAAGACTTAAGAGCACACGGAATTTTAATGCTTGTACCCTGATATATTAAGGACTACTTTTCTGTATATAGCGACTCTGTATACGCTGAGGATATTTGAAAGATTGACCCGTACAGACAGACAGACAGACAGACATATAACATACACACAGTTAGACAATTATATATATTATTATATAAATACAATTTTTAATATTAATTATTTTATTTTGGTTGTATTATAATATTCATGTACAATAAATAATTCATCCGAATAATAAAGCAATATGCATAATAATGTAAGCAGTGCTCTACAATTGTTAGTAATTGAAAATATCTTTTTTTACCCTCTTGGCCGAGTTTTGCTTATAATATTAACAAAATAAAAATATTATCTTTATAATTTTTTCTATACGTGTATTAAAATTTCCTTTTCATTAAAATTTTATGTAAAGTAGTATCTTAAAATTATTTATTTTGTTGTATTTAATTTCGACATGAAAATGAATTAATTAATTTATTTATAAATACATATATTATTATGTCATACTAGAGCATTACGGGGGATCCCAAGTGCTAATCAGTGATGATAATGCAGCACTCGTCAGTTATAATGGGTTTAATGGCCTCCTCATACAATTATAATAGCCAAACTCATCTGCTTGGTCCGCCATATTGATATTTATACATCTAGTTGTATCGCCTGCTAATATATTGGTGGTATTGTAAATTGGGGTTATTATATTCACGGGACAAACAATATCCGAAAATTGAAATTGAATAATATATTTTACCGAGTAATAAAATATTTAAGCCTCCCAATTAATAGCAAAATAATATATACCGTTCTTTTCATCGACCATTTTGAATAAATGAAGCACTTCATATTAAATAACCTTGAACTATATTTTGTCATAAATAAAATCTTACGTACTCTTTTATAAAGTCTCGTTTTTATTCATATCAATTTCAATACATGCTAACATTCTTTGTACAAGAAGGGTGTGAAGGGGAGAATATGAATGGAATTATTCGACTATGAAGTTGCTCTATATTTTTTAACCTTCACCGCGAGATTTGAATGCTAATCGCTTATTTTATTTGAGGTGAAATATATTGATAATGAAGCCAGATAGTTGTTTGTTAATTGTGGTGCAATATTTTGCGTATTTGAATCAAGTTGTTTAACAAATTTCGATGATAAAGATCGGGCAATCGACGAGCGGTGATTTATTTTTATCTCGAGCCGTTGTCAACGGAATATTCTCATTTTTCTGCTACAACACCTCAAGGTTTTCACGGTGGAAAATGCGAAGCCTCCCTTTGTGTTCGATAAACCTATTGAAGTCCGATTATGTGGAATAAAGAATATTCTATTATTATTTAATATGCAAACCAAATGCGCTAATGCGAACAAATAACGTAATCCGTCTATTATTCACGGAGAAAAAGACGTTTCGTTAAAACGGACAATCTAAGCCCGGTTTTGTTGTTATTGACACACACAATATATTTGATCGATATTAATCTCATCAATAAATACTATAAATATATCAAATTTAATCTTCACCTTGACGATTATCATGATGTGATATAATTACTCGCACTTGACAGTTCATACAAGGTGGACTTGAACTGATTGAAAATATTTTAGTAGGTGATAAACAAATATTAAATATTTTTTTGTTTTATATAACAGACACGCAAAAGACACTTATATGCGATTCTCTGCATTCATTGTTTACTATAAAATATGCAGAGCATTGACGAAGTTCGTTTGTGTCCACCCTGTATTTGATAATTTTGCGTATTCTATGTAAAAAATATTTGCTTATTACGAAGTTCTTTTGTTTGAGTTTATTTTATTGTATTTCTCTTCTAGATAATTTTGTTGTAAATTTAATAGTTTGCACTATAAATGTGAACAATCACAAATAAACACACTACGCTTACGGATTAATTTATTTATACGTAATAACATATTTTATTTTTATGTATCCTTAAAATGTTCTCAATGCAATTGTTATTATGGTTGAAGAGCACATGCCAAATTTTCCACATTAATTAAAAATGAAAATAGCTGCCACTTACAGACAATAAAAATGTGTCATAATTTTTTCTATATGATAAAATCTCACTGATGAAAAGTACACCATATATATATATATATATATATAGAAGAAAGAAAGTATATATATATATATATATATATATATATATATATATATATATATATATATATATATTATGTTTACAAAACAATGTACATGCTATGATAAAATAAAAATTCGACATAATATTATGTGCCAGTCAAGCGCATATCGTAAACGGCTGTGATTGGTTGGATGAGATCAATCCTAGCTATTGGAAAGATGTATCTTCATATTTTCTCTACAAAAATATAGCTCTTTGCTTTAAATTCCTATTAAAATTACCATATATTATCGATTTTTAGTTTGCTTGTGTGTCAGTCTAATGACAAATTCAGGACAAGCGTATAAATGAACTAACCTATCGCAAACGGCTCTGATTGGTAACTAATCGGTAAGATGTCTCCACATTTGCTCTACAAAAAGTTTACATCTTGCTTTAAATTACTATTAAAATTGCCACATATTATGGATTTTTATTTGTGTGTCAGTTTAATGAAAAGCGCATATATGAACTAAAATACCGCAAACGGCTGTGATTGGTAAAATGTCTCGCCAAATTCGCTCTACAAAAAGTGAACGTCTTGCTTTAAGTTTCTATTATAATGACCATGTGCCGCAACAAACCGGACCAACTTCACAATTTGCACTCTTAATTAATTTCCGCCGATAGTCAATTTTAAAACACAGAGTTTCAAATTATACAAAATATTTGTTTAATTTTAAAAAAATTACCTTAATCCAGAATTTAATAATAGGTATTAAACCAAATAATAATTTTTAGGGTTCGAATTGATTTTTTTTTTAAATAATATCAGACCTTTGAATAATAACACCCAATTTGAATTTGCCTTCGTTAACACTTGTTGTTAAAAACCATTTACCAAAAATACACTTCCAAGTATTCGACTAAGGAAATGGCAATGTTTCCCAGTCAAAACAATAAAGCTAAATGTTTAATAGTTTATTTTCGTGTATACTTGAGGGGTTGAGTTAAGTATTTACAAAGGACTTGTATGCAACAAAGTATTCGTTTAATTTGTATCAGAACACCTGCGATTGGTAAGAAAATAAATAATAAAAAAAAATGTGAACACTTCCAATATTTTTAAATTTAAATAAAATCATTATTGTACGATTGTAAGATTTCGCCAAATCGCCAATCCGGTTATGTTTTTTCAAATGAAATCTAAAAGTTTCTCCGATAAATAAATCAAGGTGAACTACTTTTGTATATAAATGTTTCTTTAGATTGTCAATTGAAGATGTTTAACAAATAATTTTAATATGAAAAGTACATATTATCACGTCGAATAAATTACATTGAAAACGCATGCTTTCAGATTTGTCGTTGAATCATATTAAATTCACAAAAATGCATAACGCATATGGAAAATGTTTATTTTAATTATAATCATCGCATATACGCTCAAAAATCAATGTTCTTAATAAAAAGTTATATTGATCACTCCATTGTTGTATTGACAAGACCTTTGTTTTGTTGTTATTTTAATTAATTAGCAAAATGTAATCAATATCTATCATCTACTCGTTTCGGAGAATTTTTAAAGCCTCAAACAAATCCAAACAAGTATGATTATTTTAATACGCAATCAAAGTTATTATTCTATTCCAATTTCTTTTAAATTAATAATCGCTCGTTATTCAATATAATAGTGTATTGAGAGTGTGTTGGTATTGGTGCGTATACGAATAGAGCTTGATAGTATTGGTGTACACGCATACGCACCGCACGCACACACTCTCATAATTATATTCTATACGGCTTACTAGATATAATACTACAATATTAGTTTGACTTTGGCACATCTCTGGTTACATCGCAAAATTATGACGAAATTTCTCAAAACGCATTTAAAAAAAGAGCACTCAAAATTTGTCACTAAAAATCGCAATTAGTTAACGATTGGGGTGAATAGAGACACGAGAACAAATACAATCATTATACTCAGTTATAAATTGTCCCTATACACGTTCATTCTTTATAATATGATTAAATAGTTATTAAACCATTCGAAATTTTTTTTATTAAAATAAAAAAACGATTAATTAAATATTGCGTTGAATTTTAAAAAGCGCGTTCACCGTTTACGAATTATGTATGGAGCGATTCCTAATCGAATAATAATTCAATAATAATCATACCACATTAAAATAATTATTATTTCTAATTTATCTCCAAACTATTTTTTTTTCAGCATTAACATTAGTGACAGTATTAAATTATATAATGAGAGTAACTATTTGGTTATATTAATGTTGAAAACCGCGTCCACCGATTACGAATTATGTATGGAGCGATTCCGAATCGAATAATAGTCAAACAATTTCAAATTAAAATAATAATTATATCTAATTAATGTGTAAATTATTATTATTTCTATAAAACAGCATTAAAATAAGTGATTAAGTTAAATTACTAAAAAAAAACTATTATATTAATGTTGAAAAGCGCGTCCACCGGTTACGAATTATGTATAGAGAAAAATGTGCCAAAGTCCAACGAATATTGTAGTATACCTCATTTTCTGTATTATTATTCCCCGATGGAGTGATTTAAGTATTATTTTAATGAAATATGAAGTGTGTGCGTGCGGTGCGTATGCGTTTGTATCGCAAAACTCTATTCGTATAAACAGTATCAGCTCTAACACGACTCATTAACACACAGTAATATAACGCTCGATTAATGATTAATATGATATTGGAATTGAATACTGTAATATTCGTTTGACCTTGGCACATCACTGTGCATGGAGCAACTCCATAGTGAAAATCTTATAGTGTAAAATTGATAAAATATAATTTTAGCACAAGCAAAATGTTTCAATATTGGTTTTAATCAGCCGGAAGATTCGAGCACACATTGACAATAATGTCTTTAAACATTGTTATGTTTTCACAATATGCTATTATGTGGGATTAACAAACTATTAAACTTTTCGCATATATAGTAAGCCTCACATATATTCATATTGTGTTAACCAATTTAAATTAAAAAGAAAAGCGCAAAAAAAAACGCAACACAACATTACAAAAAAAAAATATTAAATAAATAAAAACGCGCGTGTCAAGGTTCACATACTAATTTCATTATCATCCTTTCCAATTACCCACGAAACAAACAAACTATTCGAAAACGCCGCAGGTTTTTATATTATTATTTTTTTTGTTTCTTAAATAGGCCAGTAAAACCAAAACTTAACCTTGCTTCATTCTCATACCACACTCGAGAATGTATTATTAATTAATTAAGCATAACAGGTAAGAGGGTTCGTGTGTGTGTTCGGGTGAAATTTTTCAAACTTTAATCAAAAAATTCCAATCATATAGCAAAAAAAAATAAAATACATGACTAAATTCAAATTTTACGGTTCGGGAAAAATGCACTATATATATAACTTTAACGAACACCACCAGTCATTAGTCGGTCATGTAGAAGTTACTACAGAATATATGGATTACATTTTCAAAAAATCACACAGTACAACCTGTCTTCAAATGAACATTTTTTACAAGGCCTTGGCCCACCGAAATATATACTCGAAAAAATATATCACAAACAAGGTGTTATATTTGTATAAATAAATTTTGCTTTTTCATACAGATTTTGGTATTTATATGAAACACACTTCTCAATAATTTTACGCTTTATATTTACAGCTATATATTTTATTTTTTACCCCTTAAACCGCTATGAGGATCGCACTATATTTTAATTAAATTGTTTAAAATCAATGTCTTTAATAAATATATATATATATATATATATATATATATATATATATATATATAAATATATATATAATATTTTGAAAGAAATTGTCCCTTTTATGTAGATTATGGTAATACTTCTTATAACGAGCATTATTCGTTATATGAAACACGCTCACACATCTTTCTCAGTTTTCAATGATTTTTTTCTACAGTTAATTATTTGACTGAAAAAACTGCATTGTTCGTTTTCTTATAACCGATTAAGAAAAAGTAGACACCTTCCTTGAATAAATTACAGTGGAATATCTTATCTCTTTATATGAAACACATTATATTTTTACATAAACTTGTATTCTTTTATAGCTTTATTTTTACCCCGTTAACCTCTTTCTTTAATAACCCGTCATGTATTTTAATTTATTGTTTTGTCTTTGTTACATATTGTGGAACCTCGATATAAAGAAGCTCAAGAGGAATGTAAAATATTCAGGCCTTTGTTAAATAAAATATATTTTAAAATAAATTGAAGATTGTGTTAATACCTCGTTATATGAAACACACTATATTTTTTTATAGCTGTATTTTACCCCTTTCCATTTCCATGTCACTTATTATGAGAATTACTTGTTATAATAGTTACACTGTATTTTGATTGTTCTGTGTTACTGCTTAAGAATTAATGCTTTTGTTAAATTTATAGTTAAAGATGATTAAGATATATTGTATTAATAATTAAATAAAGAAATTTTAAATGTCCTAAAACAATGATAATGAAAAAGAGGTGCACACAAATCATATCACTTGGATATCATATTGAGGTTTCACAGTATAAAAATCTGGATGAGAGGCAACATTTAAATATGACACCTTGTTGAGTCCGGCCTTGTGGTTTCAATCAATAGATATCTTTGTAATATGCTAATCCTGAAATATTTTAACTACATTTGAAGACACCTCGTAAATGTGTGCACTATGTACATGTACGTGGAGTCCGTGAAGGCCTCACTCTAGGGATTGTCCGTCTGTTTGGAGGTATTGTAATCGGACTTACCGCAAAAGTTCTCATCTCCTCGTTGTTGGACATGATGGAGTGTCTCCTGGTGAAGATTGTCACAGACTCAGGTGGACTAATTGAACACCTGTTGACCGTATGACCGACGGCGAGCGACTGAACTGATTCGCCTGACCGACGCGACCACCACCATTATTATGACGTATTGCACCACTCGCCACTTAATTCATCATTTATTATCATATCTAGATTAATTCAATTAATCTATACTTATTATGAACACTGTGCTCATGGGCTTGGATTAAAAAATAAAAAAAAAATAAAAAAAAATTACCAACACCTTCCTTGACCATTCCAACTATTCATCTGGGATACGGTACAGTGAATAAAAAAACATTAATTTATAAATATGCTTTTCTTTGATTTTATACACATTTTTTAATGCGGATTCGGCCCAGATTAATGTGACTGATATTAAAGAATTTGTGATCATCAATATATATATATATATTTTTAATAAAATACAAACAATATATTATAAATATTAGAGGACGTTATCCCGGCATCCCAGTATCATCGATAGGAAAACAGAAATAAACATACAAAGACATAAATTATATATAAGCAATATGCTATATTATAATATTGATAAAAAAAAACTTGATAATAATAGATTTGTAGAGAAAATCATCGGTAGGAAAACAGGAATAAAAATCGCTAATCTCAATATATAAAGACATAAATAATAAATAATCCTTATGCTGTATAATAATATTTAAAAAAAAACAATAGAAAATTTACAATTTGTTTATTACATTTATAGATAAAATACCAATAATCAATATAAATATAGTTATCCCTGAATCATCGGTAGAAAAACAAGGAATAGAAATAGCTAAGCTCAATCTATAAAGACATGAATTATAAATAATCCATATGTTCTATAAAGACATTAATTATAAATGATCTATATTTTGTACTATAATATTTAAAAAAACAATAGAAAAATTTAAAATGTGTTTATTAGATTTGTAAATAAAATACGAATAATCAATATAAATATAGCTATCCCTGAATCATCGGTAGAAAAACAAGGAATAAAAATCACAAAGCTCAATATATAAAGACATAAATAATCCATATGTTGTATAATAATATTTAAAAAAAAAACAGAAAATCTATAATTTTTTTCAAATATTTATAATCAATATAAAAATCTTGTCTATAAAAAAAATGTTTCTAGACCAAATATAAAAAAAACTTTAGACATGCAATATAACTTAGCAAACGATTTGTGGTGATTTTTAAACTGTAAGTACGATAATTGAAATTAATTCAACGAGTCTTCAGTTAAAGTAAATGTAGTAGTGATTTTCGTTTTCATATTTATTTTTCGACGATTATCGAAAAATAAAAACAATAATAAGAAATTTTCCTTTTGAGAAAAGGAGCTCCTTGTACAAACCAATTATTTTTAAAACTTGACTTGTGTTTTAATATTTTCTTTGAATAGAGATGAATATATTACGTGTGTGTATAAAAATATTATTTCATTGTGTTGAATTTTTATATATTATCTAAACAAGAATGCATTTGTCATCAATTTTATTATTAATCTTAACAAATTATAAAACAAGCGGCATACATCAAAATATTATTTGTTTATTATAATCGGAGGAACTTCGCTCAAGAAAAAAAAAATGTATGTGTAATAGATTATTACGAACCAAGTTTACTCTGATATCCTGTATTGTAAGGAAAAATCTGAGGCGATTATTAATTCGGTGATATATATATTTATAGAGATGTCAATAATACTTTAAAATACGTCAAAAACATAGAAGACAATGATGAATTTGTCAACAACGGGGCGCTGCTTTTACCGCTCGTACTGTTAATCTGTCACCTTTCAAATAACATTCACTTAATATGTTAAAGTGCGTCATTAAAAGTTGCTTGATATATTCAATGATAAATAATATGTCACCATGTAAACAATTTACATGATTAAATGTATGTAAGAAAAATTGTTGCACGTGTCTGATTTTAGGAACTACAATGTTACAGGTGGCCACAGCCCGCATATATATATAATATATATATATATATATATATATATATATATATATATATATATATATATATATATATATATATATATATATATATATATATATATTCCAATAAATGAAATACGAATGTACATATTAATTCATTATTTTCTATAATAATGACCAGACATGATTCCCCTTTTTCACAATTTGGTGCGCATTACTTTAAAGAAATTAGTCATTAAAATTACTAAAAAAAAGAAAATAGACTCGTTCCTTATTTTTTAATAACCGATTTATTCTCAAAAAAAATTTTATACTCGAAATGAACCTCGGCGAAGAGGATGAAAAAACAGATTTTCAATTATTCACAATTGTAGAGCACTGCGCTGCTTACATTTTTATAATTTGGTGAGTTATCGGATATTTACAGAACAATATAAATAAATTAAAATTACTATTTTTTTAAATTTGCATGCAACTTTATAGTTTGTCCCATGAATATAATAATTATGATAAGTGTAGATGTATATCATATAATGTATTGTGTAAATAATAAAGCAATATTATAAAGGTAATCTTTGCAGTGCTCGAATACGTCAAAGCACTTTATTTTATAATTGTATAATTAAATCCATTACGTTGTTGTTTTTTTTTTATTTTATAGCGATTATTTCTATCTCATCCCGGTCAACGACTTCCTTGATCCGTAGTATTTTCGGGACTACGATGTTGCAGGTGCCCACAGCCCCACAGCATGTAGTAGTGCCGGCCATGTTCCGTGTATATGAAAACAATTTTCTTCAAATTTGTCGTGGTAAAATAATAATAATATATATAATTGTTGAACGTATGTTATATGTCTGTTCGGATCCATCAATCAACCATCAGTGTTACCAGATCGAAGAATAATATTTTATATAATTATTTTACTACAATTAATACATATCTAAAATCTTGAAGCGGGTATTTAAATTATTTTCAAACATAAAAAAAAAATTCTATTTAAATTACCCTAGTAAATAAATAATATGTTAGTTTTCTTCTCTCCAACAAACCATCATGAACGACGCGTATTGAAATTGAAAATGTAATAATGTATATTCTCTTATGCATTTCTCGAATCAAATTATGGTCGAGCAGCGAAGCGGATGAAGTCAAACCCGATATTTGTTTAGTAATAGAAAATCTTATCGATTTACATTCGATACAATTAAATTGTTGGCAAAGGGCAGAAATACTTTTTACGAGGAGGAAGCGCGCACACGTCCCTGACCTACAACTACTGCAGTATAACTTCCTAACGACACTCACTTTAAACAATCACTTTTGTCATTTACTATATGGATTTCTCAACCAATTCCCACCTCGGCGATAATACAACATCGACTTATTAATATTAATTAATTGCCATAAATAGAATTTCAATTAGCGAGGCGGTAGAAGCAGCGCTCCAAGCGGCCTCAGCTGTGCCTGCTATGATTTTGATATCTTTACAAGTATTATTTACATCTAGTATTATTATTATATCATTATTTACATCTGTATATATCGAGGGTATACTGCTAAATGCACTAAGTCATATTTTGAGTTAGGGATGCATTTTTTATTTCTTTATCTACTGCCATCAATCCATCAATATTTTAGGAGAAAAAAAAAATAACCAAATTAAATTAACATTTTTAGTTAATTAGTTCTTGTTGTATTTTTTATAATTCTGTTATATTTGGAAATATAAATATTGAAAATTATTCAAATATTTACCATAAATTTATACTGTTAAGACATTTTCTTCACAAATTCGCCATTATTGGCAGTACACCCTCGATATTTAAGCTCATTTCAACTCATATAATTAATAATTTCTCACAGGTCAAGAGTCTTAACAATATTAAAAGTCCACTCATTAATATAATTTCATATAATTGGGTATTAAGAAAATATATTATACATACTTTTACTGTAGAAACCAGGGCTGTTGAGTTGCTCAAAAAAAACACGACTCCATTTCTGAAATTTATACTTTAATATTATTATTTTTTGTGTTTATACTTATCTATATTTTTTTTTTGTTCACTGTGAATTGGGATCCCCCGTAATGCTCTAGTGGTACTTCAGTATGATAAAATAATTTATGATATTTACAAACATCAATTTCAATTTTAAAAAAGTCGTTCATTTTTTCGACGAATCGGGTTCCGACAGCTATTGTAAAAACTATGCATTTCTCTCAATAACTAGTACTAATATTAATTGGAGGGGCTGGGTGGAATAAGGGCGTATACTGAAAATGTTTCGAGATAATCCAATAAAAACATTCTATCTTTAATAATATGAAGTATTATCTTTTTATAACCGTCCTTCTTCCATCCAATCCCTTCAATCATCCAATGAAATAAAATCATATTATTAAGTTTCCTTGAATACGTTTGTAATAATGGAAGGTTTATTCTACATCTTTTATATGATGAACAGAGCTCGAATAAGTGGGTGCAGTCGAAGCATTGGACACTGCGCGGGTTATATTTTTATTAAATTGTATCATTCTATATTGACAGAACAATCTAATAATATTAATATATAGAAGTGGTTCATAGTTTCTTACACTATTTAAAAAAACTAACCTTAACTATTTTATCATTATTATTAATTTATTAATCTATGAAAAAAAAAATGCTCTCAATTTTTGTGAGAATCTCATTCTAACTATTTTTTTCTATATATACATATATACATTTTACGTCTTCTTAAAGTCGTGAGTTTTGAGCAGTAAATAAATGAATTATGTTTGTTTTTTTTTTATTACTGTCAATACAAAAAAAACAATGGACAATTTAAAATATATTATTTAATAAAACCCACTATTGAAAATATTCTCATCACCTTTTGAATCAATTCATTTGACATACATATATCGATGTCGAAAATAGATCAGTAAGATAATTTTATATTTTTTAACCTTCCGGATGGGATGCTGCTAAAATTATAAGAGTTAGATTAAAACGATCTATGAAAAAAATATAGAATATTTAACGGCCTATAAAATTGTCTAATATATTATATATTTAAATTTCACAGTTACCATTCTATTGGGCGTCAAAAGTGTAACTTTGGTTTCGAACCGAGCAAAGCCGGATGACTGCAGCTAGTTATAATAAAATTAATTGATATTTTTAAATATAGCAACACCCGAACTTGACCGATGAAGCCAACAATCAACACTCTTTTTTTTATTTATATATTTGTTTGTTGTTGTACGGGGAATCCCTTTACCTTACAAACACACAAAAAAATATTCTTTATAATACATACTATGGAAGCATCAATTTGTCCATCACGCACTACAATGAAATTTTTAATTAACACCTATGAAAGCGGACAAACAGTATACATATTTCGCATAATTTGGGTCAATCAAAATCAGTGAATTATTTTAAAATAATATATACGAGGTGGTAATAATCCTAACAAAGTATCACATAATGTCTTTTATCCGGTGGCGAGTGTATGAAACAACACTTCCGTCTACACTAAACCAACCTTGGCAATGCTTATTATTTAAATTATTAAATATGCATTTTAAGTGCATTATTCGGAATTAAGAAGACCAATCTGATTACTTCGCGCATTGATTGTAAATTAATAAATTAATAATCATAATTAACACATTGGGTGATATCAATATACATAGAAAAAAATACAACTCATTCCCAAACACGCGGCAATATAAATTATTTGCCCTATATTCAAATAAATTTTTATAGTTTCATATAGAAAATTTAATCACCTACATTTCTCTTATACATTATTATGTTGTATTTTTAACAGTTTGGTCTGAATTTGCAGAAAACTGGGACAATTCATTGAGCACCGAAATGTACCCCCCATTTTTTTAATAATATGATTCTTTATCAATGTATAAAAGGAGCGGTTGGATAGAATAAAGGCCGATAACTCAATAACTTAATACGTTTGTAAATAAATAAATTTAAAATTTTCCATCAATCAATTCACTTCATCATATTTTTGTTTAAAGATATGAAACTGATATTTTTCATTACACGACCATATTCCACCTAGCCACTCAATTATTGATTAAATCTAAATATAAATAATATATTGGAGATATTTTTTATAGTTATTTAATCTTCGATGGAAGATAGTATAGTAAAAAAATATCTTTAATATGGAATTCCACGCAAAAATCACCAATTTTACCATATATAATAAATACTTCACCATATAAAAGATATAAGTTTTATTGAATAATCTCGAAACTGATCATTTCAGTATACGCCCATATTCCATCCAGATCGTCAATTATTACATTACCATCTAAACTGTTTTTAAATAATAAATCTACTAACTAATTACAGCCGATATGAATTCGTACTATTAAAAATTAATTTAATGCGGTTAATAAGGTTTAAGATGTAGTAACTTTTAGCAAAATTGTAGTTAGTTTGAAATCCAGAAATTCCAGATATTTATTAATAATAATCCAGCTGTTATGATGATAATAATATAATGTCCCGAGACGTTCAATAATATAACAATGGCACAATAGCCTATTTCCTTTGCAAAAGAGCTGATCGTCTCTATACAATATTATTTTTATTATAAACAAATTATACTATTAAAATTCATTGCAAGAGTCCTTCTACAATATGACTTATAAAAATAGATGTTGTCACCTCTTTAGGTTATGTAATTCAAATAAAACTATGATTGGGAAATTAATCGTTTGCTGTGTTGCAATAGTGCAATATTTTATCTCGAATTTAACACTTTTCATATCGAATCCATTATTTTTCATATTAAAACATTATTTACAAACATATCCTTTTTGTATCAAATTCCAACATTTTTGTTTAAAACCAAATCATTTTCATGTGAAATCCATCCTTTTTATTATTAAATTGAACATTTTTCATAACAAGTTCATCCTTTTGCATATCAGATCTGACATTTTCCATACCAAATCCAACATTTTTCATATTAAATCCAACATTTTTTATATCAAATCCAACATATTTCATATCAAATCTAATATTTTTTATATTAAAACCAACTTTTTTCATATCTAATCCAACATTTTGTATATCAAATTCCATTAAATTGATATTTTTTAATTGAAAATCTATTAAAATATCTACAAAATATTTTATATAATTTCAATTGTATTGCGAAAACATTATAAAAACATATACTTTATCCTCATTATAAAACATAATAATTTCACTAATTTAACAATTTTTATCTTAGCTCACTGATTAAAATTCCACCTAGCGTACTTTTTGTTTTCTCTACAAGCATAAGAAACTAATCACCCCTCACAAGCTTTAAAATGATTATTTTTATTTAATATGAATGTAGCTACGGGTGCCAAAAATATACCTGCGCAATTAATTATCGGATACAGTTCCGAGCAGGTGAACCGCCATTAGTTAATTTTTCACTTGGACGTTCCAGGAAACGAGATAAAATTGTGACAAATCTTCCATGAAACAGGATAATATTGTGAAACAGGAACTATTAACCAATATAAGCTGACCTTAACACTCACTTGAGCCGTAAAACAGTATAAATCAGATCAATATGATTGTGTAACTATTATAATTAGCAACCTTCGACAAACGAGACGAGTGTAACTGGTTTACAATATTAAAATACTACATTACCACATGTAATTTTATTATATGTTAGATTTTTGTAAATAAAATGTATGAGAACAATGCCATATTTTAAATGTACATTTGTCACGTCCTGAGATTCTTTGTCAATATAATATGTGTGACAAAATAATATAAATATACAGCGGTCACATTATATTCTAATCACGATGATTATAATGATGGCGTGTGCTGTGAAACTACTGACCGTGACTTTATTTCGTACCTGTAGTTAATAATTAATATGTTAAACTAAATATTATATTTCTAAATAAACTGTATTGAAAGCAGCTTCATAAATCACCTCGGAATTTATTTTTTATGAATAAAACCCGTTAAATGGATTGTTCTCGATAATTTGTTGGGGCCTCGAAGAGACATGTCCTTGTTACTAGGTAAACAATATTCTTTCTACTTATATTATTAGTGCAAACCCTTTTTTCAATATTATGTAACAAAATATCAATCAACATAAAAAATGGTGAAATAATTAATAAATACTTATTATTTTTATTGTGTTACCGTTTAAAAGTCCTGCATATAATTCGTTGGAGCTCCGAAGGGACAAGTTCTTATTATAAGTGCTGCATTATCATCACTCTGACTTGGGATCTCCCGTAATTCACTAGTGGTACTTATATAATATGTCTTAATAAATAAATAAAAAATAGCTATTATATTCTAACAGGAAAATTATATATCATAAAAAATTCTCTTATTGTTTTTCCTTGTAATGAAATAATTATTTGTAATCAGTGTCGATTTCCAATATAACAGTTTTATAATGTATCATCAATTGAAAGTTATACGCATGCGCATGTATTGTTTAAAATAAATAAAAATTTAATAATTAATAAAATATATTTATAAATGCCGTTAAAATCAAATGTCGCATTTGTTAAACGAGAGTGCGCATTTTTTCAATGTCACTGTTTGTTTCAAAATAAAGTAAACAATAACAAAAACTTTTTTTAACTTTAAAAAAAAAGTCTCAAATAGTAAGTATTTAAATATGGTCGGGGAAGAAGGAACCTTTTTTTTTATAAAACGACAACCTGGATTTTTTTAAATAATTTTTATTTAATAATTTTAAACTGTATAACGGTAATTAATTTGCGACATGCCCATAGATTATTAATAAATATGAAATAACAAGCCGTGGCTGAGAAACAAACTATTTTAAATATACAAATAAACAATAAAAAATCATTATTAGCAGCAACATAAAAGTAATAATCGAGATTTATTTATTTAATTATTAATTACACCATTTAAATTGAACGATGTCAAAGTAAAGATTGTGTTTTGCCTACCTCTAGGCGCAATATGTACAAACAAATACATAAAATAAAATATCTAATGACACTTTTCGTAATACACAGTGCAAACTAGAGAATCACTAGATGAAAATATTTTGCCTTATCACTAAACATCAAGCAAATATCTATTTTAAAAAACACCTGTTTGCATTTGACACCTTGAACACTCGCAAATAAGCCTCTTCACTTATCACATCCATCAAGTATTGCAAAACAGAAAAGGTATTTATTATTATCAATCATTGTAAAAACACTATTAAAATTAATTTTATGTAAACACTTTGCAAGGAATGTTTTAAAGTGTCGCATCACAACGATGACTCAATTTTGTAAACTGTAGAAACGTTTACATTTCAATTGAAACTTTCATAAACAATATTTGATACGAAGAAACATCTTCGTTTTAAACAGATAAATGGATTTCATGATGACCTACCTAATCACCTGAGCATATATATATATATATATATATATATATATATATATATATATATATATATATATATATATATATATATATATATATATATATATATATATATATATATATATATATATACTCTCTATATATATATATATATATATATATATATATATATATATATATATATATAGACACTTCGCCCTTCTGGTTTACAAATCACATGAACAAAACTGTTGTAGAGTATTGGAGATTTAATCATATCTTCGCGATTAACAATTTTTTATAACGTCCCTCCGAAATGTTTACTGTTACTATTAAACTAGCAGATTTGGAACTTCTTTAAAGTTCAACTTTAAAGCCAGCCTAATAGCTCAGGTGTGGCTTCAAATATTGTGGTCATTAGTTCAAATCCCACCCAAGTAAAAAAAATATGGGTAAATTCCTGATCGATCGTTTTGATCCAGGTTTACTCTAATTTCCTGGGTTAAATAGTAAATAAAAGGTAGTATTACTTCCTTTTAAAATATTCCCAAGAGCAAAGACAATGCGAAAAGGGCTGTAAAAATACTATTTTCAAAAAATAACTACATAAAATTATTAAAAACTTAATGGGTTTTAATAATTTTGACTATAATTTAGTTTTAGCGATTAGTAAAAAAAGTCTTGCAGTGAATGTTAAAAAATGCATACACCGGTCATAATCAATATATTAACAGGCCATACAACTGACCAATTAAGATGACGGACCAAGCAAATGAGTTTGACTGAGGCAACACTATAATTAAGGAGTTTAAACAACTGTAATGAAGAGCGATATCACACCTACATATTATATCGAGAATTCAGACGAATAATTGTCTCAATCAGACTCATCTACTTGGTACGCCATCTTGATATTTTATACACGCATCCGGTTGTATGGCCTGCTAATATAAACAAAAAAATATTTGATCGGTTATTGTGACTATTGATATTAATTCGATCGATCGTCTTGATCCAGGTTTACTCTGATTTCCTGTATTGTAAGGAAAATACTGATTATTAAGTCGGTGACCTGTGTATTAACTAGTATTAGTTAAGATTACTGACAGACAATTAACATGTTGTTGTGAATAAAAAACCCTTTCTAAAATAAAAGCTATTTAAAATATAAAAAAATATTTCAACTTCATTTAAAGACAACTTGCATGTAAATAAAAAAATTGTGGATTTTTAATCATTGAGAATATTTTATTATTAAAAAAATCTATAGTTCTGTTAAATTGTCTACTACTAAACTAAACTAGTAATAAAGAAATTAAATGAACACATTGTTGTATCTAAAAAAAACCTCAAAAAAGATCCTTGGCGCGTAAATAAATACTGCGGTTATAACTGCCTTTATTAAATTTTTCGATAAAAATATAATATTTAATTTACACAATCATTATTTAAATGCCACATTAGCTTTTATTACGACATTATTATTTACATACTGATTTTACATAAACAAGATCGGGAATATAATAATAAAATCCCGATCGATCGTCTTGATCCAGGTTTACTCTGATTTCCTGTATTGTAAGGTAAATACTGATTATGAAATAGGTAATGTATGTTACTAGTAATAGTTAATATCAATGAATTAACACGTTGTTGTGTATAAAAAATGTTGTCATGTTATG
Source organism: Agraylea sexmaculata (assembly GCA_022606485.1). Lineage (NCBI taxonomy): Eukaryota > Metazoa > Arthropoda > Insecta > Trichoptera > Hydroptilidae > Agraylea > Agraylea sexmaculata. The sequence goes on from JAGTTH010003264.1 coordinate 24,817, forward strand.
TCCGGCGCCCAAGTGTCAGGTGTCCAGTTGTCCCGACTGTGGACACATCTTTTTGTCTTGATGTAAAATTAACACGTAGTCACCCAAACAATTGAATAATAGTAATTCGCGATGATAGCAAAGACCTTGCACACAATATGCTGTATGAAATGTGTACATGGAACCCTTCGTGATAATAACAACACCAAACACTTCCTACTTCCTGATAACCACGCATTTATAAATTACTCTAGTCAACTTTTAAATTGAGAACACAAACGAGTGCTTTTTTGTTGTGCGGCCGCCAATATTTGTGGGGTGAAAAATAGAGATTCCAAATGTTGGCAGACGCATTCCTCTAAAAATAAAACTCATGCTAATATCCAGTTTAAAGTGGCTCACACAACTCCCCCATACATTCTTTTAATTATTTTTCAAAATCATATCACCCATCAGAAAATATACAAATTTTGATGTTAAAAACCCTAAATCCACATCCATTATAGACATTTTTTTTAATAATTTTTTTTTCAGCCTGAAAATCATATTTGCCCAACAGATGTCACACTGAACACATATTTTAAGGATAATTCAATTGATGAATAATTTACCAAGACCAAGAGAAAAAATTACTATATTATTAAATATGTATATATATATATATATATATATATATATATATATATATATATATATATATATATATATATATATATATATATATATATATATATATATATATATATATATATATAAGCATGAACCATCATCACCTTGCTGTTACAGGAAAAACCTAATACGGTTCGGCAATGATGGACATTTGTCAGTATTATAGAAAAAAGGTGAAAAAAATGAATAAACAAAAATATGTAAGAAATACAACAATATATATATAACATATTATGAATCAAGAATGCTTAAAATAAAGGAATTCTTTCAAACTTCTCATGAATGCACAGTATAGACAAGTCAAATTAGGGTTTTACCTCGGAATTTTAGCAAAGAAGCTGTAATTTTGCATACACTTTTATTTTGATATTTTAAGGGTGGTCTGAAAAATTGAACGAAATCATGTGACGAGTTTGGAAGTTGTTCGAGGTCAAAGTTCACAATAATCAGTTTTTCACGATTATCTCGGTTCTTATAGCTTCAATGATGTTGGCATCTAAGAAAACATTGTAGACAATTAAATTTGTGACAAATTTTGTTTAGAAACATTTTTGATTAACCCCACCGTTTTTGAGTTAGAGTGGGTGGAAAGGCCGTACTGCGCTGTGCCATCAATGGAGCGTCAGGCCTCGCGCCATACGAATAGATATTAAAAATATACATATATGTAATATCTTTGAATTATCAATTTTTTTCCCTTTCCCAATTTTTACCCTTAGAATAGCAAAATAAAGGAGTGTGCAAAATTTGCAAGGCATGACAAATATGTCATTCTCAGCCCTATTGGAAATCCATTCATTCAAAAAACAATGAATCTGGTTAATGGGGAGTGACGGAGTATATTAGTATGGGGTTGCAAACAAGGAGTGAGAGCGACAGCGCGTATAATTCTCGGGAACAAACAAACTGATGTGACTAAGTATATCTGGGATTGATAACTGGACTCTAATCACAAGAAAAACTAATCGCATCAGTGCCACATAAGGAATTTAGAGCGTTCCCAAAAGGAATATTTATTTTAGGAATTAAATATTTATTGCCGCTAATAATAATCAGCCGCTGTCATTAATATTAATCACATAGAGTATACGATACCCAAACTATGATTTTTTTATTTAATAAAGCTAACACAATTTTCATAAAAAATATCCATATGTGATAATGAGGAATTTGTCATCTATTATGAAATTTTGTCTGATAAAATTATAAAATAGGCATTTTTAAAAATCTCAATTTACATATTTATTATAAGTCTTTCATAAATTCAAAAATAAAATTGTATATACATAATGTATCAAGAAAATATATATTAAAGCAATATTTTGATAATATTTGGTAATTTATTTCATGGACGCGTTAAAGTTTAACGCGAAAATATATAATTCATTAATAAATAATTGTTTCAGGAATGTGTAAAGTAAATGTCACACCAACTATTACTTTCGATACTTAATTTTGATTTCGGACGATAATAAATTTTCAATAAATAATTTAATATTAAAAATATTTAATTCAATGAGTGATTAACACAAAAAAGTATCTAAGAAATATGCAGTATTACTAATTATCTTAACTAATTTTAACGCAAGTTTTATTTACATAAGAAGCTAATTTATAAATATTTTATAGTCAAATTATAATAAATGCTTATATGGCATATCAAAAATTAAAATTATGAATTTGTAGATGCTTTTTTGTATAAAAAACACATCGTATATTTTCCGAGTAATCGCCGAAAAAAATCCTACAAGGCATAATGCAAAATATACAGAACTACAATGGCTATTAAATAATAATATTACGCACAATTAGTTCTTCAAATACTGTCCAATAGTCTGATTCATATTTTCAGTGGGTGACTGATTAGATTATTACAAATATATTTTCATACTTATTTTATTAAACAAGCCCATCAATGTCAATGTTATGAATCTGGGTGTTCTTTTAAATCATAATAATGGCACGCATTTGCTTTCCATGCTTAGTATATTTTAAACAAGTGCAAAGGCTGTGATTAGTAATTTGGGTCAACCGAGTTCAGTTTGAGATTTACTCTACAAATATTAAAGAGTGTAGATTTATTGTAAAATTCTTCGAATCGACCGATTGACGTATGAAACAAACTCGCGTCACATATTTGCGCGAAGAATAAATAAATCAATTTAATGTACTTATTTAACACCTTCATTATTATTAATACAAAATATTATAATTTGATTTTTTTATATTTATAAATAACAGCCTAACGTGTTTGATTTATATATGAAAATACAGATCAACGGTATTCCTGTGGATTTTTTTAAAAATAAAATGTATTGGAAAATGTGTATATATCAATAGCAATAAATTGGATAGAAAAACCATTGTAATTGTATATACTATTTAAAATATAATATATATAATTGTTTAAGGTGACTGCATGTTATGTGTACAGAGTATAAAAATAGTTGATCATATATTGAAGTATAAGTATTATAATTTTCTATGCTTTTAATACCTTATTGAAGTATTTAATTATTTTTTAATATAATACAAAAACAAATCTTGAATTAAAGTTATTTTAAATTATCAACATGTGTATTTCAAAACGGAAATTTTAATGATAATTGTATTAAACTTATTACAAAATATATTTATATTTAAATGTAACAGGCGCACTTTTAAAAATTGAGTAAATAATTAAATTATATTATTATAATGAGAGCCAAATTTAATAATGATATTTCGAATAATAACTATTATTATTTTAAGCAGAATTATTAATTTGGTACAAAATGTATTGTTAAAAATTATTTAATTAACTAAATCGATAAAAATTCATATAATTCAATATGAAAACTACGTTTTTGTAGGAAAAACATATTTTTATTATTTTAATATTTTATATTTAAAGCACAAAGTTGTTGGATAATAAATTCGTCAAAGGTTTCTGAATGATTTTTATTGAATTATCTAAAAAAGTGCCGCATAAGACTGGGCCAACCCCCCTCGTCGATATAATAATACAAATACGTTATACTTTTCAATCTTTTTAAATAATTTTCCGATTAAACGCTCACACCTCGTTCTCATATGTTCAATATATTTTCAAGGACTATATATTTTTACAAATAAAAAAATAATTTTATTCCTATACAAACTTATTTTCTATATGAGGATTTTTTTTTTTTATTAAATCATAATAATTTTTAGATATTAATTTTGCATATTGAGTGATTGAATTCCATCCACACAATGCAAAGTAACTTCAATAAACTGTCCTTTATCGCGAATCGTTTAAATAAACCTTAGTACCCTTTAAACAAAGTCAAGGTTAGTATTCCCAAGATGATTGTTTTGTTGATAATCATCAGCATATACAGTTTATCCGTTGTCTGGATAACGTTACTTTATTTTGTCTAAAAACCTCGTTACTTTAACTGTCAGTAAGTGTCCAAAGTAATTAAGGCTTTCACTCACATTGTAAACAACATTCTCATGGGGACATTTTCAAATTACACAAACATCACATTTTGATAGTAAAAATAGTATGAGATTTTTCAATTAATTATCACTCATGAAAAATCTCCTTTTAAATATGCACTTATTTAAGTATTATTTTCAATTTAATATAATAATCGCATTACAATTGAACGAACGTTTATAGCATACTTAGGTTAGGTTGGATTTTTTTAAGTAACCTTATTTGAAACAAACCTAACATGGGTAAAATTTAGATTGGGTTTGGTTTAAAAATAGTCATCTTTTTAAATGTCAATAAGGATCAGTTAAAAGTCAATTAATTGATAATCTTTTTAAAGAAATTATTTATCATGTGTAGATTTTTTCTTTATAATTTATAAATATCTATGTCAGTATGTATTAATTATTTTTGGTTTATTTTATAGAAATTCAGTTTTTTACACAACAATATTTACATATGACGAGTTTTTTTTTGTTCAATAAAATTTAAAAAAATACATATAAATAAATTGTTTTTCCATAATCTAAAACAATGGGGTTGTTTTATATATGTTTTGAAACTGGTGAGTTTTCACACATTTTCACGTTTTTATAAATATTTTCAATGAGCATTTCCTATTAAATAATATATAATTTTCGTATACTATTTTTTTCTGCATAAATAAATGCGCTTTTCTTTTGTTTTGAGGATGATTTTTCTACTGGATTGTCGTATTGAATAATACTCAATTATTTGTATTAGTTTAATCATTTTTTTTCTAGAAATGGTTTTGAAAACTGTGTTGTTTTATATCTACATTTTAAAATTGGTAAAAAAAATATTTTTTCACACTTTTTCCCATTTTCTCTTTATATTAAAATATTCACGATGAGCGTTTTTTTATAAAATCCTTAATAATAGTATTATGTGTATATTAAATTAGTGATAAATATTGTTTGAAATATAACTTACCGATATTTATATTTTAGTTAAATAACAGTGTAATATTTTGGGGGTGATTTTAAAACGGGATTGTTTTATATATGTATATTAATTTGTATTTTCCAATTTTCTCTGTAGCGTATATTTTTATTGAATAATATTTAAGTATGTACATAAAAATTTTCTTCAAAAAATGATATATTTTTCGCATTACACTAAATAATCTTTAATAATAGTAGTATGGAATTATATTTTGTGTTTGGGGATGATTTTACAGCTAATAATTTTTTTAACTCATATTTTAATAAGATAACTGTACTTCTTTTGTTTTGGGGGATGGTTTGATTAAATAATATCATTTTTGGTATACATATTATTACTTGAAATTCAGCTTACGGTATTTTGGAAACTTTTTGATTCATATGTGTGTATATGTTTTAAAATTTGTGAATTTTTACACATTTTCAGGTTAGTTTTTTTTAAATTTAATACTGTATAAATGAATGCGCTTTTCTTTTGTTTTTTTTTTTAGTTTAAGATATTGAATCGTGTGTTTTTCTTATTATAGTATGTTTTTTGATGGGGAGTAATTAATGGGGGATTAATTTAAGGATGTGGCAATATGGTATAATATGATTGTGTCGTAGTATGAATATAAAAGGCGCGCTGTTTCATATAAGTTATTATTCCTGCGCCGACCGCAGACGAAGCAACACCTAATAAACAACACTCATTATTAAAGTGGATTAGGAGATTACAATCAGCACTATCATCATCGTCATAGACCACCATAAACCACCATGCCGAAGAGCAACGGAGCCTCGATCCAGTCCAACCCCGCCTACAAGGTCAGTCAATCACAAACACCCTTTATCACTTCTCTAAACACACTTCGTATGTATATTATTTTACAATCGGCGCGGCCTTTTCATTATGAAAACATTAATAATTTGTGTAAATATATACATATGTATTTATTTTAAAAGACTGTCCGCGCGTCCGAGCGAGGGCAATGTTAAATCTATTTCGGTGGTGTTCGAAGTCACTTGTTTGCTGCCAAATTGTTTCCCCATCGTAAAATTCGCTAAACAAACCGATTTCGTAATCGTTTTTCAGGGGATTTTTCAGCGACGGGCGTCGGGACGCTCGACTTTGATGACGCATTGACTTGCATCGCGACACGTCATGATTGTGGCAAATATTATATGTATCTTATCAGCATTCACGTCACCTTTGATAACGAGATAAACTAGCGACCAAACCCTCCGAATTATTAAAATATCTAGAACTCTCTAATGATCACCATCATCGTCATCAGGAACTGACATAACTAGGGTTGAAGAGCCATTGAATGGCGAGTTTTAGGGCAGTGGGACAAGTTTATTACTGTACCTAGAATCCAACATCAACAATCCAAATTTAAACCACCGCTGATCTTCAAACACATGTCCAAGAATATCATAAATACATTTAACGTTTAATAATCGAGTAAAAAATTTAAAAAAATTACATTTATTAATAATATTCCATACAAAACATCGGCAAAGAGTTTGAAAAAACATGCTTTACATTTTATTTAAGACCTCCAATACAATTAATTGGAGCTTCGAAGGAACATGTTCTTATTGTGACTACTATGTCAGCATTTATATATACTATGTTCAAATTAAAACAAGTTTATCCCACTGACCAGGAGTGTTGAACTCTTGAATGAGTGAACTGTCAGATGTACAGATTGTACATATTTTCTAATATCGACTATGACTTCGTTAATATTAAAGGTTTCCATATTTTTATAACAATATATTTCAAACAAATTTACTGCTCTGTTGTTCCTTAATTTGTTAATAAGTTTTTGCAGTTTTTAACTGAATCTATTATTTTTTTATTACCAAATCCATTGATATAAATATATGACGATATTAAGTATTTATTTTTAAGCTTGTGTTACAATTAGTTGTAGATACGATTTTGTGTTAACAACCCATCGATTAGTCCTTGCATTTTCATACAGTATTTTTTCAATATGTTTGCATTTTCAAACCTATTTTTATACAAAGTACTTTACCGGCTTTAAAAAACATAATTTCTAAAAATATATGTTGCAATTCTTCGTAATATGTATTGTCTTAAAGTCGCTGAATTGTTACTTTTCTACAACAAAAGGTAAAAATATATTGTCTTAAAATGACGTTGGTAATGGAATGCTTATTCATAAACATTTAAGTATTATTTAAGTTACTATTAAAAATATTATTTATAAACTAGTTAGTTTAATCGTCTTGATCCTAATTTTCTGTGATTTCCTTGATTATAAGGTAAATAAATATAAATCCACCCTGTTAATGAATTGTGTAACTACTACCATATAAATAAATAAATTATATTAAGCGTCACGTATATGACCGATTTCTTTTTATTCTTCAATTAACTGTGTGTTAGTGAGTCGTATTAGATATAAATAGTATTGGGGCGTATACGAATAGAGCACACTCTCTCATTACACTACTTTATAATAGTCATACTTAACTATTTCATGCGCATTTCCCAATGAATAAACGATTCAATTCGTCAGTTATATCAAGATGTAGATTATTTTGCGACTGCCTGCGTTTTGCATACATTATAAATTTGCGATTATGTGTGTGTTTTTTTTTTATTTTTATTTTTCAATTTCTCAATATAGGTCAAGATTGAAATAATTGTGTGACATAATATATTTAATTTGTGCGACACGTCACACATTTTGTTATTCTATCAAATTGACCGTGGTGACGTACAAATTCACAAGATGCTGTTTTCAAAGAGATCTTTGCCAAACTAATTATCGTCGATAGTATCATTTCACCAATTTGAATACTTAAGAAATATACACACTTACAATGGCGAGCTGGAATACTTTTTCATACATGTTTGTTATTTGGAAAGAAACACTTCGCCCTGTAATTATAACGAATCAAATGGTACGGAAACTCAAATAAGTGTCGGCTTGTTTTGTTTTTTTTTTTTTTAATTTATTCCATTCGCGGCGTTCTTTTTGAGAAACAGACTGAAAAACGATTTTTCAATTTTCACGACGAGATTTTCCCGCAATTATAATTTTTTTTGTTGTTTTGTAAATAATGTATGTACTTTATGTAATGCAGAATGCATAACCGTCTCATTGTGTATCAAAGGTTTTTAAATGCAAGCGTTTTTCCAACGTTTTTACTAATCATCATATTTTTAATTACATATTTCATAAACAATTTAAGGCGTTCAATTGCATAAAAACGAACTCATAATGTAAAATTTTTGATCGGAATTCCATGTTGAAGATATTTTTTCTATACTATCTTCAGAGACTTTGAAGATAAAATTACTATAAAGAAATACCTTCAACGTGTATTTTTTTAATTTTAATTTAATCGTTAATTGAGTGGCTAGGTGGAATTAGAAATTGTCAGTTTCATTATATCTTTAAACAAAATATGATTGAAAAGTACAAAAAAAAAGGTTTTGCTAACAAGTGAGGTTGAGAGAGTTTAATTATTATTTATTTACAAATGTCATTTTACAGAAAAGAGGCATATCCTATTATCCGCCCTTATTCTAGCCAACAATTTAACTATACTAGACCTAAAAAAATAATTAATCCATTTTCACATGCTGCTCTTTTTTATTATTAATGCTAATGCGGATTATTTGTTAAGTAAACAGTTTTTTTATAATTAGAGTTTAATCAAATAAATGATTAAATTACGCACATATTCAATATAACAATTAATTCATTGTGCCCTAATAATATATGGAAAATAATACAGTGTAATGAGAGTGTGTGCGTGCGGCGCGTACGCATGTACATCAATACTAAAGTAATACTTATAATTTTCCAATAAGAGAATACAGTCACACACAAAAACGTATACATACACTATGGTCTTTTATAAGTAGTAATTCAAAGTGATTTGGTTCGTACTTTACCAAGCTCTTGT
>JAGTTH010003265.1:0-24721 GCA_022606485.1 Agraylea sexmaculata
ACACTCACTAATGGATCAGGTCAATTTTAATTAATAAATTAGGCATCAGTCAATATGACCTTTACCATTATTATTACAGAGTAATATTTACAAGTTTAACAAACTTTAAAATATATGCATAATAAATGAATTACTCTCATTTAATTCATATTTTTAATATAATTGGTTTAAATCGACACAAAAAATCAATAATTGAAGGCCGGACAAGTGGATGATAAATAATATCAAGCAAGAAGAAGAAGAAAAGACGGATTATCTTGCTCGTGGCAATATTTGAAAACACATAAAATTAATCCATTACTTTTTACATTTATCTGAAATACTTTGGTCAGAGTTTGTAAGAAATGCTCACAATTTTTTATACTCTTTAGATATTCAACTTTTCATATAAATTTCGAACAAAGTTGACACCACTGATATTAAAAGGCCAGACAATTAAATGATAAATATTAAGATGACGGACCAAGCAGACGAGTTTCACAGAGGCAATACTAGTTGTCTCACTCCAGACTCATCTGCTTGGTCCACTATCTTGATATTTATACATCCGGCTACTTTGTAATAATGCGTACTATTGAATATATTTTTTGTTTATTTTTCTTCTCCAATAGCAAATAATCTCTCTGTATTGAATTTAATTATTTAAATTTTAAATTAAAATCCTCCTAAAATGTTCAATTACTAATTTAACGAGTTTTCAGCATACTTTTAAATTTATATTGTTCTTATAAAAAGTTGTTGTTATAAATTGCTCTTATTTTAATTAATAAAATTAAAGAACACAGTGGTATTTTTTCAGGTATTTTAAGTCCCTTAAAAGACTCAATTTAATATTATAAAAAGTGTCAATTTATAAATTACAGCCATTCTGTATATAATATTATTCCTGTATTTACATTCAATATGGCATTTATTCAAGAAACTATGTTTAATATCGCAATCTTTAATTCAAAGAAAGATTCCTTATAAAGAACTGAAAATATTATTTGTCAAAAAATATACAAGCCTAAAACAATTGTTTTAGCATAAAACCGTTCCCTTAAATTAATGTAAATACCTAGTATGACAAAAAGTTATCGAGTACATAAAGACAAAATTAATTACCGTGTCCAGTTATGACAGGCATTTTAGATATTATTTTGCCTACCCCGCTTTTTGCCACCCCTTCTAATAAACGATCCCATTATTTATTTGTTACAATACAAATATCACTACACATTTATGAATATATTACATTTTTAATACAACTTCAACGAATAAAAAATAATAAATATGTGGAGTAGTAAATTTACCTCATGTACAAATTCCAACACGCTAGATAGTATTTTACAAAAACACAACATGCTTTATATTATAATAATGAGGCAACGAAATAAACTTATTTTTTTACATATACAAAAATTTACATCCAAACATGCCATGAAAAGTTTGCGTGTTACACACTTTTTTGTTTACAATCGATGATTTTTATGTGTATTTTGCGTGAATTAAGACGTTGCACAACTTTCAGAAATCATCAATCATACAATTAAATAATAAAAAAATATATATATTATTATCAAAATGATTAATAACAGTCTTGTTGTCTGTGTTGATTTATTATATTTGTCCCGAACAAATTGTATTATTATTTATTTATTGTATTTAACACATTAGTGCTACGGCGTAGACGGGTCGTAGCAAATACTACGTGACCGGCTCACTCGCTAATTCCATTGTCCTCTAACAAGGGCTCTCATATTAACTTGCTTGTATTTTTATCACCGCTAAATATATTATTATTCACTATAAAGGGTTGAAGAGGTTGATTAATCAGTGAGAATATTTTGAAGGGAAAACTAATTAACTAGTTTTAAAAACTGGTGTAATTTTATATTAATCCGAAATAAAAATGGCTTAAATAACACCTGAATTACATTTTAATTCATAATTGATTACAGAAAAAATTCAAATACCTCTCTCTAACATTTTAAACGGTAGATAAAGTTTTATGGTTAAATTAACTGCACATGATAACTCATCCATCTTATAGAAGTCCACGAAGACATAAAGTAAAAAATTATCAAAGCAAATTTCGCACATTTGAGTAAAATACATTACATTAAACTAACTAACCCAATTATAAGTAATGTAAATAAAACCAAATATGATTCGAAGAAACGTTAGTTCATTTTTCCAAAATTGATATCATTAGAAAATTTAATAACTTTGATAATAATTCAAGTTTCGTTTAACCCAATCAATCTGTTATTTAGTTTTAAGTATAATACTTTGTAATTGTTTTTGTTAATGTTGAGTCTTTTCTTGTTATTGTTTATTAACCTTCATACCTGGAAATGGTTTCTTTCCCATATATTTTATTATTCAATATTAATTATCTCTAATGTCGCGTTAATGTTAGTTATAGATAAAAATATTTATATATTCTGTACACCTCTAAGTCTAAAATATTTTGTATTATATGAACAATGCAAAATTCAAATTAAATAAAGAAATTGTAATAAATGGTAACTAATTAGTTGCATCCTTATGTAGATAAGGTTTATTTTATTTCCAACAATCAGGTGGTTTTATTTAAAGTGTTGTTAAATATAAAATGTCTTGCATTGAAGGTTAAAATATTGTTACTGATACAAAAGTAGGGTAGTTTTCTGGCTGTTTTTAAAAATACATTATTTAGTTGTGCAGTATCGTGATTCATTTAATTTCATTTGTTTTTTATAATTATGGTAATTTTAATCTAATATTATACTTCTCAATAACAATATTCTCAGAAATTAAAACCTCACCTGTATATATTTTTTACTTTTATAATGATAAATAAGAAAGACTTTATTGAATAATGCCAATAAAGGTCTGCGGAAAGGACTAAAATATATTTGTGTGTATCTCATCAAAGCTTTCAGATATTTGGTGTTTTTTTTTTAATGTTAGTGATATTTATTACTTGTATAATATATTGGCTGTTTTGTGGCGGTTAACTATAAATCCATAGATGTTATTTTTATTAGTATTTAAATATGATGTTAATTTATTGAGCGGCTAAGAGCAGACAATAGTGTAAATTGTGATAGCTTGGTTGCATAATTTGCATGCAAAAGGTGGAGTAGTCCCATGAAAAAAGGCTCTATTGCCGTGAAACATTTATTAGGTTCCTTGGTCGTTTTTCTTGTCCTGTATTCAAGTCACGAAGGCAGTCACGCTTGACATACGGACTGTCTGATTTTTTTTTCCCCTCCTTTAAGTTTTTCAAGAAGAAGAGTTGATTTCCTTCCTGCCGAAATCTGGTTAGCGAAATACGATCTCAATTCTAACCGCCCAACGATTTTGGTACACTTGGAAATTTATTCATCGTTTTCGACGTATAACTCAATTAAATCTCCGAGTAATGAATTCTACCCGCATAAGGTTCCTCTGGAATATTGTAAATTCTGATTTTGAATACTAATATACGGAATGGTAAGTAGTAAAAATAACTTTCGATCGATATTATACAGCAAGAATATTAAAAATTATCATGTAACTAAGGTGAAACCCATACGTTATGTATGCATGCACAATATTTTATATACGACCTTTATGAAAATATGAAAAAAAAAAGATAAAAAGCACATTTCAAATACAGGGGGACGTAACTAATAGTAGGTAATCGCAAATATAAGGGCAAAAAAATATCACATAATTTTATTAATATTTAAAAATATTAATTGCGTATTTCACAGGCACAAATTCACAATAAACACGCTAAAAATTATACTAAATACTTCATAGAAGCAGCCAATTCCAATATGGTGGCTCAAACTCGAATCCAAAAGCACTATTCATATGTTAAAATTTTTAATTAATAATAAAAAAAAATATCCCACCGACTTTAATATAATGTAAATAATATTCTCACTTAATGCATGTCCACCCTGTATATAATTGTCATTTTACTTTTGTTAAGATTTACATTTTGAATAAATGTGCTGATAATGACTTTGTTTTCTATGTTTTTCCTTTGTTTCTACAGAGTGCTCATTTGTTTATAATATTTACCCATGCAGCTTAATGCTTAATAAGTAAAGTAAATAAATGATTATGCTTACAACTAATATTTACATTTATGTATTAGTAATCGTTGTTTTAAATAAAGAAAATTATAGCGTAATAGCTCAGGGGATAAGAAGCGTGGCTAAAAATACTGTGATCATGGGTTCAAATCCCGTTCAAGTCAAGATTTTTTTAAATTGATTTGATCGGTTATTACGACTGGGAGATCGGGAATAATATTAATAAAATCCTGATCGATCACCTTGATTCAGGTTTACTCAAATTTCCTGTATTGTAAGGTAAATACTGCTTATTAAGTCGGTGACCTGTGTAACTAGTAATAGTTAAGATCACCGACAGACAATTAACACGTTGTTGTGTCAAAAAAAAACTCCATCAGAGATGTAGGTTCTCTGGTATTCCAGACGACTTTTTTCTCTTAATAATAATCAAAACAAATTATGAAATTTTTAATTGAAAATTGTGGTATTTTTTTATTTCTGGGTAATTTTACGTCTCCTTGAAATATTCTCACTAATTACAAGTCCAGCCTACACAAAGTACAATAGTGAAATTAATGTGTCTGAAGAATGTCCATTGTGGGTGTTTTACAGGAATCTCTTTATTCATCCATCATCTTTGTGGAAAACTCTTATTGGAATTCGATTTGAGAATAATTGTGAAGGCAGAACCTTGGCAAATACACCTGTTGGATCAGTAAGCACAGACAGGACCCCTTTATATTAAATATTCAAAGATATTCAGAGAAATCCATTGGTTGTCCTTACTCAAATTGTCGCCTGCGGTCTTCGCCTTAATGAAAATTTCGATGAAAGAACACTTTTCAATACCGACCAAAAATCCCCCCCTTGAACTTCGAAACCGTTTCCAAATAACTAAATAATTAAATTAGCTAACATTTTATCATAACATAATGACGTTAGCAAATCATGACTTATAAATACCAATAAAAAGTACCTGCCATCAAAGTGAAAAAGGTTTCGTACTCGAAGTCTTGTGAAAACTCCTCAACGACCCTCGACCTGAATTTCTACAAAAAAAAAACATTTCGAGTGAAAAATAATCCTGTTTCGTATTCATTCATCGAATTAAAAGATAAATTATAAAAGTACCATAATTGAGTATATTTTCCTCAGATATATTGATTCTTAAAAATGCGCAAGTCTATTTCGAGTAAATTTTCCACGAACCAATAAACTGAAAAAAAAATATTAACTAATTTTACTATTTAGGTCACCTGCTAATAGTTACCATGTAATATATTTTGAGCCGATCTTATTTATTATTATTTCTAAATAAAAATTCCATCCTGTATATTTTGTAATATTCAAAAGTTAATGAATTATCGTTTTTTCACTTAATTCTGCTTTCCATATGCATTATGTTTAGAGAATTTATTCTCTTTGTCCATTCGTATTCGTCACAAAGCTCTTTATTTTGTAATCTGTACAACGAACAAAAAAAGGTTGTAGAGTTTTCGCAGTTAATTAAAAAGTTGATTTGGACACAAGTGAATGTCCCTGGGGCAAATTTTCAGTTGAAAAACAACAGCCATTTTCATATCAAAAAATATTCAAATAGCAGGCGTTTGTTAAAAAAAAAGCAAACGATTTGAACTCTTTGACAGGGTATATTGAAATAATAATCAATTTCATGATATTTAAACCTCAATATAAGTACTTATATAATATTTTATTTACACTCTAAATGTTTTTTTTATTATTTAACCTTGGATTAAACCTTGATCGAGACATTTGATAGGGATTTTATTAATATTATTCCCGATCTCCCAGTCACTCAAAAGATTTGAACACCTGAATTTGAATAAATTAAAAAATAAATGCACTCATACGATGAAGCGTATGCAGTGATGTGCCAAAGTCAAACGAATATTATACTGTTAAGCCTATATGCTACATCCTATTTGAAATCTTTGAGTGCAATCAAGACAATATTTTCTATTGTTATTAGTCGATTGCAATCTCGGGTATAACATCACTGCATGTGCTTCATCGTCATCGCAAGAGCTCTCATATTAAATTGCTTGTATTTTTATCACCGCTAAATAAATCATTATTTATTATACGTGTGTAAGTGGACAATAAATCAATGGGAATATTTTGAAGGGACAATTAATTAATTAATTTAAATACCCGTGTGATTGATTAATTTTATTTTAATCAATTTAAGTGAAACATCCAAATACCTGTCTTAAAAATTACTGGTAGGGAAACATGTTTTCTGGTTTTTTATAAATGAAGTCTTATTATTTAGTTCTGCAGTCTCATGATCAAGATTTTTGGAACATCTCTGAGTGCATGTCATATTATTATAATCTTCCATTTATTTGTTATGGGTAAAGTCAAGTATCTGAATCGGATTAAGGGCGTATATCGAGGTTCCAGTATATTTATTTGCCAAACACCTGGTATAAGATATATACATATATTCTGAAGATTCCTCTTCCTTGTTGGCACAAGTGCCATACAAAGTACGAGTAGTTCTACTACATCATGCACACAGAACTTGATATCACTTTTCTTTATCATACATATTATCAAACATACCCACTATTTCATATATTTAATATGCAATGATAGTGTGTGTAATATTAAGAGCAACTCGCCACTCATCCGAATTAATTTCCTGCATTTGAAGCACTAAGCAAACCATTGCAATGCCAATGCTCCAGTCATTGTTATACCAGACGACTATATGCCAATACTGGAAAATACTTTTATAATTATATTATTAAATATGTTACTACTTACTTAGTCTAATCGTAGATATTTGTGAGTGTATTAGTGCATTTATATATAAACACGCACACACTCAAGAAGTGACCAAAGTCACACTAATTGACAGAAAGCTATCAATATTTATTTAAAACTATACTCACAAACATCCACGGCTATACTGACGCCACTTTCATGTGAATTCAAATCGAAACCAATATGGGTAGAAGTTGTTGACCCATGGTGTTGGTCCAGTATCAGTGCAGGAGTGTGTGTAGAAATAAAAGATGAAAGCCACTGGCCAGTGTGATTTATTTGAAGAGGTTAATTATATAAAGCACATCAAGGGACGTGCTCGGGCGTGCGCCCCCCTGAGGGCTCCGAGACAAGAGAACGTTATCTCACTGGTGACAGCCGTAGCTGTTCGCGGTAGCTGTTAGCGGCTAGCTGGAAGTGCATAAATACATATATGCGCTGTCCAGTAGCCGCTACACCAATATTATAAAGACTAACAGTCTTATTCAGTAACATGCATAAATTATAGCTGTCACTCTTACTTGAGTAAATCATCTATCAAAATGGAGAATCCCAGCTGTCAAAATCGACTACGCTGACAGTGACAGGTGAAATCATCCATTATGACAGATCATTTACTGAAGTAAGAGTGACAGCTATCATGTATGCATGCCACTGAATACAACTGATAATAATTACTATTCCAGATAATATTAGATTTTTGTGTATATGTATAAAATGTTGTTAAATAATAAAACATAACCTGCGCAGTGCTCCTTAAAAAATATATTTTCCCATTAAAAAAATTTATGATTTTAAAATAATATATTATATAGTTTGCAACAGTAGCCAGATCCAGATTTGTGTTGTGATATTTTATTTCGTAAACATTGGACCACATTTTCCAGTATTGTGTGTATATAGTTCTGTATTGTTGACAGCATGCATCGGACTAAGTGTTGCAAATAGTGTGTTCTGTTAATAATATATGAACTAGAATTCTGTTGAATTCAATATAATATCACTCATATATTACCTATTTATTTATAAAACTTAGGCCAGATATTGGAATTGGTGTTTCTGTTAATATTCCGTTTATATATCCATGGAATGTGTCTGTTAAATAATAATAAAAACATTTCAGTTACGCATTCTGTATTAAGTATTCTCAGTCAACCCACCCTGTATTAAATAAAAATTGTAAAAAATCACACCCATTTTTTATTAAAATATATTAATAAGCGGTAATTATACAAAATAAGCATATTAATCAATTTGGGTGTACGTGTAAACCCGAGTTTAATTAATTATTATAATCGGTATTTGCACTTTTGCCCTCTAGGTATGATTTTAAACTATTTTAAATTTATGTATTTATATGCTTATATAAATTAAATCATTTTCTTCCTCTAAAATGCCATTTAACTGTGTAAAAATAGGAAATTATAATGTATTAAATACTATAAAACTTTGTAATAAAACAGGCTTTCACGAAAAGCTTCATCTAAAAATATGTTTTTCCAGAACTAATAGAGTGACTTAGCTTAACCTTAATATAATCGTATGTATATTTTCTCATCAATTACCTAATATAATATAATGTGATATAGTTTCCGAATAGGATATTATAACCTCACTTATTAACGAACCGATGAACAAAGCTTTTGATCATTAATACGAACAGTTAAGCAATCAAATTTCACATCTTTAGGTTTAATTACGCCAAGATGAAAGGTTGTCAAAAACAGCAAAGCAGCGAGAATTATTAATAATAATTAATATTGATTAATGTAATATTTTAAATTGACAAGATGAGGAGGTCTCTGTTAATTAGACAGGTATATGAACAGATATCACGGTTCAGTGGCAAAAGGCAGTAATTCGAGTCACTCTACTGAAAGACCTGATAACAACTTTGGACCAAAGCTCTATAATATGTATGTATGCCCCCCTTTGCCTCTTTATAATCAATATTAGACACTCACTAATGGATCAGGTCAATTTTAATTAATAAATTAGGCATCAGTCAATATGACCTTTACCATTATTATTACAGAGTAATATTTACAAGTTTAACAAACTTTAAAATATATGCATAATAAATGAATTACTCTCATTTAATTCATATTTTTAATATAATTGGTTTAAATCGACACAAAAAATCAATAATTGAAGGCCGGACAAGTGGATGATAAATAATATCAAGCAAGAAGAAGAAGAAAAGACGGATTATCTTGCTCGTGGCAATATTTGAAAACACATAAAATTAATCCATTACTTTTTACATTTATCTGAAATACTTTGGTCAGAGTTTGTAAGAAATGCTCACAATTTTTTATACTCTTTAGATATTCAACTTTTCATATAAATTTCGAACAAAGTTGACACCACTGATATTAAAAGGCCAGACAATTAAATGATAAATATTAAGATGACGGACCAAGCAGACGAGTTTCACAGAGGCAATACTAGTTGTCTCACTCCAGACTCATCTGCTTGGTCCACTATCTTGATATTTATACATCCGGCTACTTTGTAATAATGCGTACTATTGAATATATTTTTTGTTTATTTTTCTTCTCCAATAGCAAATAATCTCTCTGTATTGAATTTAATTATTTAAATTTTAAATTAAAATCCTCCTAAAATGTTCAATTACTAATTTAACGAGTTTTCAGCATACTTTTAAATTTATATTGTTCTTATAAAAAGTTGTTGTTATAAATTGCTCTTATTTTAATTAATAAAATTAAAGAACACAGTGGTATTTTTTCAGGTATTTTAAGTCCCTTAAAAGACTCAATTTAATATTATAAAAAGTGTCAATTTATAAATTACAGCCATTCTGTATATAATATTATTCCTGTATTTACATTCAATATGGCATTTATTCAAGAAACTATGTTTAATATCGCAATCTTTAATTCAAAGAAAGATTCCTTATAAAGAACTGAAAATATTATTTGTCAAAAAATATACAAGCCTAAAACAATTGTTTTAGCATAAAACCGTTCCCTTAAATTAATGTAAATACCTAGTATGACAAAAAGTTATCGAGTACATAAAGACAAAATTAATTACCTGTAATGACAGGCTTTTAGAATTATTTTTGATTTTTGCCACTTAATAAACGATCCCATTATTTATTTGTTACAATCAAATATCACTCCAACTATGCAAATATGAAATTACACATTGTTTAAATTTACCTCAGGATCAAATACGATAGACAGCTTCGTGAGACGTGCACGAAATAAATCATTTACCGGATTTACCTTGTATTATTATTTATTTAATTTCTTAGTGCGAGAAGCAAATACTACGTGACCGGCTCACTCGCTAATTCCATTGTCCTCTAACAAGGGCTCTCATATTAACTTGCTTGTATTTTTATCACCGCTAAATATATTATTATTCACTATAAAGGGTTGAAGAGGTTGATTAATCAGTGAGAATATTTTGAAGGGAAAACTAATTAACTAGTTTTAAAAACTGGTGTAATTTTATATTAATCCGAAATAAAAATGGCTGAAATGACACCTGAATTACATTTTAATTCATAATTGATTACAGAAAAAATTCAAATACCTCTCTCTAACATTTTAAACGGTAGATAAAGTTTTATGGTTAAATTAACTGCACATGATAACTCATCCATCTTATAGAAGTCCACGAAGACATAAAGTAAAAAATTATCAAAGCAAATTTCGCACATTTGAGTAAAAAACATTACATTAAACTAACTAACCCAATTATAAGTAATGTAAATAAAACCAAATATGATTCGAAGAAACCTAATTTAATATGAATATAAATCCCTTTGGTAATTAAGATGAGGACAAGAGTCATTGGACATTCACATTGAAATAATAAAGATATTTAAACACAATTATGTTAATCAACTGGATAAATAGCGTATAAGAGGGCGGTCATTTAAATATGCAAGCTTTCATACGTTTCTTTATACGTATGGTGTCCCAGAAGGGGTAGTATTTAAAGCTGAGAGGGAGGATGGGGTTGAAACCACCCCCATGTATGGCCTAACCAGCACACGGTCGTTTAATAAAGCCAACGGAAGTTATTATCATTTTAAAATTGAACCACCCTTGCCTTGCATAATGTAGAAGCTTCACTTCCTCCAATTACCGACCAACTGCTTTAATTACACACATCATCTGCCACTGAAACTTTTACACTTTCATTTATTTTAATTATTTTAAGACAATTTGCGATAGCCAGATCTCATACTTTTGGTAAAAATTATCAGGTAAATTCAATTCAAAATATCCATTCCAAAGGAGTGTATTAATGACACACTAAATTGAACCCGCAGTCTCTCGGATACTGTTTCTTACCAATAAGCTAACTTTGGTATATTTTTTTATTTATAATAATAATAATAATAAGGCATGTGGTACTAATACTGTAGTCATGGGTTCAAATCACCAAAATATTTGACCAGTGATTGCGACTGGGAGATTGGGAATAATATTAATAAAATCCCATTTATCGTCTTGAACCAGGTTTACTCTGATTACCTGTATTTAAGGTAAATACTGATTATTAAGTCGGTGACCTGTGTAACTAGTAATAGTTAAGATCACCGACAGACAATTAACACGTTGTCGTGTATAAAAAAACCCTCTCAAATAAAAGCTCCTCGAACGTAAATAAATAAATAAATAATTAAACATTAAATCATTATTCGGCTAAGAGCAGACAATAGTGTAAATTGTGATAGCTTGGTTGCATAATTTGCATGCAAAAGGTGGAGTAGTCCCATGAAAAAAGGCTCTATTGCCGTGAAACATTTATTAGGTTCCTTGGTCGTTTTTCTTGTCCTGTATTCAAGTCACGAAGGCAGTCACGCTTGACATACGGACTGTCTGATTTTTTTTTCCCCTCCTTTAAGTTTTTCAAGAAGAAGAGTTGATTTCCTTCCTGCCGAAATCTGGTTAGCGAAATACGATCTCAATTCTAACCGCCCAACGATTTTGGTACACTTGGAAATTTATTCATCGTTTTCGACGTATAACTCAATTAAATCTCCGAGTAATGAATTCTACCCGCATAAGGTTCCTCTGGAATATTGTAAATTCTGATTTTGAATACTAATATACGGAATGGTAAGTAGTAAAAATAACTTTCGATCGATATTATACAGCAAGAATATTAAAAATTATCATGTAACTAAGGTGAAACCCATACGTTATGTATGCATGCACAATATTTTATATACGACCTTTATGAAAATATGAAAAAAAAAAGATAAAAAGCACATTTCAAATACAGGGGGACGTAACTAATAGTAGGTAATCGCAAATATAAGGGCAAAAAAATATCACATAATTTTATTAATATTTAAAAATATTAATTGCGTATTTCACAGGCACAAATTCACAATAAACACGCTAAAAATTATACTAAATACTTCATAGAAGCAGCCAATTCCAATATGGTGGCCCAAACTCGAATCCAAAAGCACTATTCATATGTTAAAATTTTTAATTAATAATAAAAAAAAATATCCCACCGACTTTAATATAATGTAAATAATATTCTCACTTAATGCATGTCCACCCTGTATATAATTGTCATTTTACTTTTGTTAAGATTTACATTTTGAATAAATGTGCTGATAATGACTTTGTTTTCTATGTTTTTCCTTTGTTTCTACAGAGTGCTCATTTGTTTATAATATTTACCCATGCAGCTTAATGCTTAATAAGTAAAGTAAATAAATGATTATGCTTACAACTAATATTTACATTTATGTATTAGTAATCGTTGTTTTAAATAAAGAAAATTATAGCGTAATAGCTCAGGGGATAAGAAGCGTGGCTAAAAATACTGTGATCATGGGTTCAAATCCCGTTCAAGTCAAGATTTTTTTAAATTGATTTGATCGGTTATTACGACTGGGAGATCGGGAATAATATTAATAAAATCCTGATCGATCACCTTGATTCAGGTTTACTCAAATTTCCTGTATTGTAAGGTAAATACTGCTTATTAAGTCGGTGACCTGTGTAACTAGTAATAGTTAAGATCACCGACAGACAATTAACACGTTGTTGTGTCAAAAAAAAACTCCATCAGAGATGTAGGTTCTCTGGTATTCCAGACGACTTTTTTCTCTTAATAATAATCAAAACAAATTATGAAATTTTTAATTGAAAATTGTGGTATTTTTTTATTTCTGGGTAATTTTACGTCTCCTTGAAATATTCTCACTAATTACAAGTCCAGCCTACACAAAGTACAATAGTGAAATTAATGTGTCTGAAGAATGTCCATTGTGGGTGTTTTACAGGAATCTCTTTATTCATCCATCATCTTTGTGGAAAACTCTTATTGGAATTCGATTTGAGAATAATTGTGAAGGCAGAACCTTGGCAAATACACCTGTTGGATCAGTAAGCACAGACAGGACCCCTTTATATTAAATATTCAAAGATATTCAGAGAAATCCATTGGTTGTCCTTACTCAAATTGTCGCCTGCGGTCTTCGCCTTAATGAAAATTTCGATGAAAGAACACTTTTCAATACCGACCAAAAATCCCCCCCTTGAACTTCGAAACCGTTTCCAAATAACTAAATAATTAAATTAGCTAACATTTTATCATAACATAATGACGTTAGCAAATCATGACTTATAAATACCAATAAAAAGTACCTGCCATCAAAGTGAAAAAGGTTTCGTACTCGAAGTCTTGTGAAAACTCCTCAACGACCCTCGACCTGAATTTCTACAAAAAAAAAACATTTCGAGTGAAAAATAATCCTGTTTCGTATTCATTCATCGAATTAAAAGATAAATTATAAAAGTACCATAATTGAGTATATTTTCCTCAGATATATTGATTCTTAAAAATGCGCAAGTCTATTTCGAGTAAATTTTCCACGAACCAATAAACTGAAAAAAAAATATTAACTAATTTTACTATTTAGGTCACCTGCTACCATGTACCATACCATGTAATATATTTTGAGCCGATCTTATTTATTATTATTTCTAAATAAAAATTCCATCCTGTATATTTTGTAATATTCAAAAGTTAATGAATTATCGTTTTTTCACTTAATTCTGCTTTCCATATGCATTATGTTTAGAGAATTTATTCTCTTTGTCCATTCGTATTCGTCACAAAGCTCTTTATTTTGTAATCTGTACAACGAACAAAAAAAGGTTGTAGAGTTTTCGCAGTTAATTAAAAAGTTGATTTGGACACAAGTGAATGTCCCTGGGGCAAATTTTCAGTTGAAAAACAACAGCCATTTTCATATCAAAAAATATTCAAATAGCAGGCGTTTGTTAAAAAAAAAGCAAACGATTTGAACTCTTTGACAGGGTATATTGAAATAATAATCAATTTCATGATATTTAAACCTCAATATAAGTACTTATATAATATTTTATTTACACTCTAAATGTTTTTTTTATTATTTAACCTTGGATTAAACCTTGATCGAGACATTTGATAGGGATTTTATTAATATTATTCCCGATCTCCCAGTCACTCAAAAGATTTGAACACCTGAATTTGAATAAATTAAAAAATAAATGCACTCATACGATGAAGCGTATGCAGTGATGTGCCAAAGTCAAACGAATATTATACTGTTAAGCCTATATGCTACATCCTATTTGAAATCTTTGAGTGCAATCAAGACAATATTTTCTATTGTTATTAGTCGATTGCAATCTCGGGTATAATATTATAATATTCGTTTGACTTTGTCACATCACTGCATGTGCTTCATCGTCATCGCAAGAGCTCTCATATTAAATTGCTTGTATTTTTATCACCGCTAAATAAATCATTATTTATTATACGTGTGTAAGTGGACAATAAATCAATGGGAATATTTTGAAGGGACACTTAATTAATTAATTTAAATACCCGTGTGATTGATTAATTTTATTTTAATCAATTTAAGTGAAACATCCAAATACCTGTCTTAAAAATTACTGGTAGGGAAACATGTTTTCTGGTTTTTTATAAATGAAGTCTTATTATTTAGTTCTGCAGTCTCATGATCAAGATTTTTGGAACATCTCTGAGTGCATGTCATATTATTATAATCTTCCATTTATTTGTTATGGGTAAAGTCAAGTATCTGAATCGGATTAAGGGCGTATATCGAGGTTCCAGTATATTTATTTGCCAAACACCTGGTATAAGATATATACATATATTCTGAAGATTCCTCTTCCTTGTTGGCACAAGTGCCATACAAAGTACGAGTAGTTCTACTACATCATGCACACAGAACTTGATATCACTTTTCTTTATCATACATATTATCAAACATACCCACTATTTCATATATTTAATATGCAATGATAGTGTGTGTAATATTAAGAGCAACTCGCCACTCATCCGAATTAATTTCCTGCATTTGAAGCACTAAGCAAACCATTGCAATGCCAATGCTCCAGTCATTGTTATACCAGACGACTATATGCCAATACTGGAAAATACTTTTATAATTATATTATTAAATATGTTACTACTTACTTAGTCTAATCGTAGATATTTGTGAGTGTATTAGTGCATTTATATATAAACACGCACACACTCAAGAAGTGACCAAAGTCACACTAATTGACAGAAAGCTATCAATATTTATTTAAAACTATACTCACAAACATCCACGGCTATACTGACGCCACTTTCATGTGAATTCAAATCGAAACCAATATGGGTAGAAGTTGTTGACCCATGGTGTTGGTCCAGTATCAGTGCAGGAGTGTGTGTAGAAATAAAAGATGAAAGCCACTGGCCAGTGTGATTTATTTGAAGAGGTTAATTATATAAAGCACATCAAGGGACGTGCTCGGGCGTGCGCCCCCCTGAGGGCTCCGAGACAAGAGAACGTTATCTCACTGGTGACAGCCGTAGCTGTTCGCGGTAGCTGTTAGCGGCTAGCTGGAAGTGCATAAATACATATATGCGCTGTCCAGTAGCCGCTACACCAATATTATAAAGACTAACAGTCTTATTCAGTAACATGCATAAATTATAGCTGTCACTCTTACTTGAGTAAATCATCTATCAAAATGGAGAATCCCAGCTGTCAAAATCGACTACGCTGACAGTGACAGGTGAAATCATCCATTATGACAGATCATTTACTGAAGTAAGAGTGACAGCTATCATGTATGCATGCCACTGAATACAACTGATAATAATTACTATTCCAGATAATATTAGATTTTTGTGTATATGTATAAAATGTTGTTAAATAATAAAACATAACCTGCGCAGTGCTCCTTAAAAAATATATTTTCCCATTAAAAAAATTTATGATTTTAAAATAATATATTATATAGTTTGCAACAGTAGCCAGATCCAGATTTGTGTTGTGATATTTTATTTCGTAAACATTGGACCACATTTTCCAGTATTGTGTGTATATAGTTCTGTATTGTTGACAGCATGCATCGGACTAAGTGTTGCAAATAGTGTGTTCTGTTAATAATATATGAACTAGAATTCTGTTGAATTCAATAAAATATCACTCATCGAATTAGTGTGTATTTTTATACAAAACAATAGAGCAGAAACTTCTTGCACGTGTACGACCTTTATGTCACAAAAGGGATCGCTTTCAATTTATACACTAGATAAATAATTACTGTTGCCAAACTTACTATATATATTTATATAAAATTTATAGTTTGGGTAATGGAAAACAGACGGCATGTGAAAAGTGACGAGTTATTTTTAGCCACAACTATTTAAATGACATCAATGAAAAATATTTACTGTTGTGTTGAAAAGTTTCCAACAAAACATTAATGTGGCGAGGCAAGAAAGTTGTTGAAAAGAAAATCGCTCACTGTCAAGAGTATGTGGTGAATAATTCATGTATGTAGATAAGTTTGGAGTGAGCAAGCAGTGTAGTACATTTATTTAATTTTAGGACATGACAAGGTTTGAGGACATGGAAGTATAAGAGGATGACCAGGTCAGGTCGTCACGTCTGATGCAGCTGTCGCCCCAGTTGACCCTTAAGACCCTGCCATATGTTTATATACATGTATTACAGTATATAATATTGGGAATATGCCTTTTATGTACATACTTAAGAGTACTTGCAAGTTGTAGAGCGTTGACATTATTAGTACTCACGTCGGTACTCACGTCGCGTCGGGGTCACCAATAAACCGGTCATTCTCAGTATATACAGTCAGCAACATCATCATTAACAGCTGCAGTAGCCGAATAATGGATTTAATGTTTAATTATTTATTTATTTATTTACGTTCCGAGGAGCTTTTATTTTAGAAAGTGTCTTTTTATACACTACAACGTGTTAATTGTCTGTCGGTGATCTTAACTATTACTAGTTACACAGGTCACCGCCTTAATAATTAGTATTTACCTAACAATACAGGAAATCAGGACGATCGATCGGGATTTTATTAATATTATTCCCGATCTCGCAGTCGTTATAACCGATCAAATCAATTAAAAAAAATCTTGACTTGAACGGGATTTGAACCCATGATCACAGTATTTGTAGCCACGCTTCTTATCCCCTTAGCTATTACGCTGGTTATTTGCTCATAAGAGCTTTTTTTACAGAATAATAAAAAAAGGGTTTAAAACAAAAATGACAAGTATATAGAAATAAATTATAGTATCATAAAAAATATGTAATATTTACTTATTAGGCCAGATTGGATATTAAATTCAATTTAAGATTTTATATACAAATATTGTTTCTTTTTCGATATGCTTTTTTAAAGAACGGTTTGAAAGAGTAGTCCATACTTACTAATATTGTTATCTAATTAAATTGTTCTATTAATTCAAATAGAATAATACTTTTTTTAAAATAATGAAACAACAAACGTTGCGGTGTCATCATCAAAAGATATAGTAAAAGTTTGAATAGAATATGTATCTCTGTATTATTTTTATCATATCTAACTTATTTCAACAACCGAGAATAACTTTTAACCCTATGTATGTATGCATGATTCTCTCCTTTGGGAACGTTTCATAATGCGAATATCCCTTCGGGCAAATTTCAGTGATTTTGTAAAAATGTACTCAACAAACTCATAACCGTAATGCAGTGAGAGTATGCAGATTTAAATACGAAAAGTATAACAATAATCGTTAAAATAAATGTAAATACATTAGCACTTTTTGCATATAGTATCCCAAATTAAGTTGGCAGGCGTTTTAATTGAATTTTTGTATGATGCAAATATGTAAGATTTTATTTGTATACTGAATGCTCTTGGCGCCTCAAAAGGGACTTCGTTAAGATTATTTTCTCTTGCAAAATATACAAGTGAAGGTGTAGCAAACAAAGCAAAATATTCCTAAGAAGACCGTTTACATTGTGTGTAAATTAAGTTCAGTGTAAGACTCGTAGTTATATTCAAATATTACCTGTAATCATAGACTTTTCTCCACAATGCTATTTTCGTGGTAAATTCAAATGTCCTACTCGAAATGGAAAAGTGGCCGGAGGTCCAATTTGCGACAAACTCAAACTCGATTCTACTCCAACTATGCAAATATTACCTATTTGTTGATCAAATGCCGGAAAAATTGTCATCATACACAGTTTATTGATTTATCTACACATTGTTAAAAATACAATTTACCTCAGTATTTTTTTACTAACCAGGAAATCGTCAAACCTATTTTTAGGTTAAAATGATACCCATTGCATAAGTCATTCATCATTTTTTATTTAAAAAAAAACTAGTTAAACAAGTTACCGACTTCATAATCGTAACATTATTTACCTTACAATCAAGGAAATTAGAATAAACCTGGATGAAGACGATCGATTGTGATTTTATAAATATTATTCCCGATCTCTCAGTCGTGATAACCGATCAAATCAATGTATTTTTTACTTTAGCGGGATTTGAACCCATAATTTCAGTGTGAGCTATTATACTGAAAATGTTAATGGAAGGTAATCAATTTTATTAAGAAGACGTGTTACCTTATTATTTTGCATACAACGGTTCAAAATTAATTTTATTTCCCTTTAGATAATCCAAAAATAAAACAATATATTTTTGTATTATTATTTCGGGCTTTAAGAATCATAATTTAAGTTCCTTATTGATTTTTTTTGCAAATATTATAAGTTTAGTTCAAATACTCTTTGTTTGATATTATTTTTATAGAACAAATGTCAAATAAATTTTAGACAGCTTCAGACGCACGATAACATTTACCGGATACCTATTTATTATAATTTCTTTGCGAAAATCCAAATATTATGCATTTCTTTTCTCAAGTTGAATAAAATCACATGATTAATTCAATATTAATATTGGTTTGCTTTTTATGAATTTATTGCAACCTATTATTCAGGCTTTAATTTGGTCATTATAAACATGTACAAAAATCTTCATACGATATTTTATGTCTATTTAAATTTTTTATCATAACAAACAAATTGTTTATATTTATTTAACCTGTTGATCTCCTGAAATAAAAACTTAAAATCCAGGATATTATTGGAATTCGAACCTATGACAATTTATTAGTTTATTAAAAAGAAGCTCTCAAAATAATGTTAATTAATAGCGATGTCGTATAAAAATATAAGTATTTAATTTTATAGCTCAAACCCTAATTTAATATGAATATAAATTCCCTTTGGTAATTAAGATGAGGACAAGAGTCTGCATTGGACATTTAACACTTCACATTGAAATAATAAAGATATTTAAACACAATTATGTTAATCAACTGGATAAATAGCGTATAAGAGGGCGGTCATTTAAATATGCAAGCTTTCATACGTTTCTTTATACGTATGGTGTCCCAGAAGGGGTAGTATTTAAAGCTGAGAGGGAGGATGGGGTTGAAACCACCCCCATGTATGGCCTAACCAGCACACGGTCGTTTAATAAAGCCAACGGAAGTTATTATCATTTTAAAATTGAACCACCCTTGCCTTGCATAATGTAGAAGCTTCACTTCCTCCAATTACCGACCAACTGCTTTAATTACACACATCATCTGCCACTGAAACTTTTACACTTTTCATTTATTTTAATTATTTTAAGACAATTTGCGATAGCCAGATCTCATACTTTTTGATAAAAAAATTATCCGGTAAATTCCGTTCAAAAATATCCATTCCAAAAGTGTATTAATGACACACTAGAATTGAACCCGCATCTCTCGGATACTGTTTCTTACCAATAAGCTAACTTTGGTATATTTTTTTTATTTATAATAATAATAGCTAATAATAAGGCATGTGGCTACTAATACTGTGGTCATGGGTTCAAATCCCACCAAAATATTTGACCAGTGATTGCGACTGGGAGATTGGGAATAATATTAATAAAATTCCAATCGCTCGTCTTGAACCAGCTTTACTCTGATTACCTGTATTTTAAGGTTAATACTGATTATTTAGTCGGTGACCTGTGTAACTAGTATCACAGAAAGGTACAAATCTGAAGAAAAAAAAATATTTGATCGATTATTACGACTATAATAAAATCTAGATCGATCGTCTTGACCCAGTTTTAGCCTGATTTGCCGGATTGTAATATGAATACCAAGGCGATTATTATGTCAGGCAGAGCCTCTCTGTTATTGTCTCTAAAAAAACAAATTTATACAAAAAACCTCTCAAAAGCATCTCGGGTTCAATTTAATACACAATTAATCCGACCTCAGATTTAAATTACGAAATATTTTAATAATAGTCAGCATTCCATTTGCGAAAAAAAAGATGTTAATTTATGGTCTAGATTGAGGCTTACTCTTATTTCCTGGATTCTAATGTGTATTTTAATTAGTAGAGCTACTATTTCGGTGACATTGGATAACCTTGTAATTATTAAACATTTTTTTTAAAATCACTTAAATAATATATAAAATCTTGAATCACCTCAATAGAGATGCGCTTGTATTAAAAAATATTCTTTTAAATTGTAAACATTTTTTTAAAATTCAACTAAAATAAAAACATTAGGAGTAATAATAAGCTAACGGAAATATTTTAAAATTATATTTCATACACTTTAAATATGTTTTTCAAGCTTTACTGGCTTTGTTGGAAGACTAAGCGTACTTTGTACTGTCTAAGAACTTAATTACACCATTTTCCAGTGAAACTAGTATTATATTCTGAAACAAGCGTATTATAAAACTTCAAATTAACTAACATTTCATTAAATAACTGAACTAGTCAAGAATCAAGGCAGAAGAGTTACTAAACTGATTTTAACGAAGGTGTCGTTAGTGAGAAGTTAACTCTTTTTAAGAAGAAAAACCTTATAGGAAAACTTCTGAATTGTAAAAGCGTGTCTTTGTAGTTCAAGTATAGAGGAAAAGTGGGTTTAACTGTAGTTTACATATAAAGTGCACTAGTAAATTTGACTAATGACAGTGTTAACAATGACCGAGACTCTTTATGCATGACTTTATTATTTATAAATAAGGTTTAGTATGTAGAGTTTGGGAAAAGACCATTTAATATTATCCGAGATTAAACTATTATATGCGAAAAAAGAATAAGATTAGGTGGAGGTTCAGATTCTCTTAAACCTAAGTTGTAATATTTTATTGTTATAAAATGATGATTCCAAAGAAAATATACGTTTCTACTAGTAATTACTAGTAATTGATCTGCTTTTACTAGTAATTAATTCAAACTGGATTTGAAAGATTTTGATTGTTGGCGCAGTTATTTTCCTTTCTTAGATGAATGAATTATTCTTTCTAATAATAAATTTTCTATGTTCAAAATTATTTTGTTTTCATTTGCTCGTGTTTATTGATTTTGTCTATTATCTTTTTTTTCCCTTAAAATTTATTGTATATTTATTTAAATATTTTAGGTGGTGGTAGGTTATCGCAAGAATAAATATATTAACTATATTTAATTTTATTAATTATTATATATATAAATTTATGTTTGGGCCACCATTTTGAAATCTGCTGTTTCTCTGAAGTACTCAGTAGTGACTGTAGCGTGTGTATTGTGTCTATTAAATACGCAATTAATATTTTTAATTGTTAATAAAAAATATATTTAATTTTTTGCTTATATTTGCGACACCCAAACACCCCTTAAAATATTCTCAGTTAATTCAAATCCACCCTTTATATTATGATTTGTGTATCATAAATATTTTATATCGTCGGCTTTCTTTCCAAACTGCATTTTTTAAATGTATTATTTTTATTACTTTTTCCATATATATTATATGAAACCTATAGAAAATATATTATGAAGTTAAAATATATGCATAGAGAGAGAAGTCTAATCATCTTTTCAAATTAACTTTTGAAATTACAAATTAAAGTCAATGAAAATGATAATGAAATGAATAAATGGAAGTATAATTTTTATGGATTCGTATTGAAAATACTGAAAAGAAAACTAAATTAACTATTATATAATATATATATATATATATATATATATATATATATATAGCAGCATATATATATATATATATATATATATATATATATATATTATATATTAGTAGTTCTACTAATATATATAGTATCTAAGTGGGTTTTTGTATTTATTCCCATACATTATGTTATGACTTATTAATTATTTTATTAATTGAAGATCAATTGATTGTACTCCGTATTAAAATAAGTAAAAGACTAAGTCTATAAACTTAATGGTAATGGTAACATCTAATCATAATGTATGAAAATTATTTTTAATAAAGAAATTGTATAAAAAAATAATATATTTTTTATTATTTACAGGTGTTGTTTTATTTTAAAAAAAAAGCTGTTCAACACTAATCCTTGCGTTTGAAAATCTATAAACGAATTTTGAACTTTCCACTCGATACCGGCTTCAATTAAAACACGTCAGGTGGAAATTACAAAGCAATTTGAATATGCGAAAAGTGAAAATCCTTTGTATACAGCATAGTGTTGTAAAGCGTCCTTTCTGGCTAATCCCAGGACCTTCCTAATCCAGGATTATCAACGCATTAACAGAGGGAAAGCTTCAACGACAAAAGCGACAGCTCGACAGACGCAATTTTTACAACCGCTGGAAAAAAATAAGACATGACTCGGAAAAACCTTTATCTCGATTAAAATGATCAAAGTAGAGAATCCACTTACATGTTCATGAAGCAAGCTCCGGTGGTTAGTTTATTGATTTTATTACATAATTAATGTGTCTGAAGATGAAACCACAACACATACACTTTGCATATTATATCCTCTGCAGAATAAACCATTTAAATTTAATCCGATACTATCAAATAAACTAGTATTCTATAGCCCTAATCAAAATATTAATTTATATTTTACGACTAACCCACTTCATTATTTATCTATATAAATTTCGACAGATTTTACACAAAATTTATATATATTTAGTCATACAAATATACCCTCTGGATGGACTTAATATTTAAAAACAAAGTAATTAACTATATTTCTTTTAGCTAATAATATTATTAATCTGAAATAAAAATGATTGTAGGTAAACTATTCTCAAATTGTATAATCTATAGACGTTATAATATGGGGAAATGTGGGGATTAATATTTTCAGGGGGTGTGAAATAATTTTAGATTAAAAAAGTGGTATTTTAGTAGACTGATAAAATATATTTTAACTACAAAATTTATTAATAATAATAAGTGATTTTTTCAAAATATAAATGCCACTTTAGAAAAGAACCAAATTTAAATATATTTTTTATTAAAAAATATGGATAAAAAATGTTTTTTACTTACTTATATTATTTTTGCGATACCCTAAAACATTTTAGGTCCACCTCGTATAAATATTTAAAATACAGCTAACAAGGTGAATACTATTTTTAACAATAGTTAAACAATTTTAAAATAACATAAAATATACGAAGTGGTCTTTTTCTCAGCAAAAGTGTTATAGTAAATATATTTTTTACCCCGTATTGTGGATAAAAAAATATTATTGAACCGTTAATACAAATAAAATATTTTTAAAGATAAAATTTATTTATATTTAATTTATTGCTTATTTGAAAAAATATGGAAAAAAAATATAATTGTTCAAAGGGTTGGTTTTGAGATGATAATTTGTAAATTTAATATAAATAATATTAAGAAACTACACTTTGTGAATAAAATAACAAGGTTTTAATAAAATTTACCGCTATTTTATTCTATGAATTTATCATGTTTTGAATAATTTACCGAGGATTAATGTCTAAAAATGTATGAAATATATCTCGTTATATAAGAAGGCCACGTGCATAAGATGGCGTCCACGTGTTAAATGTACGTGACTAATCTAAAACACTACTAACACAATTACAAATATTGTTTTTGAGTTATTTTCAGTATTTATACAACCCTCCGAGTGTATATTTATAAATTTGTAAGGGGGTGTAATGAGGGTCAGGGGATAAAATGGCGACACTGTCAAAATGTCTGACACTTTTCCGCCTCTCGTCTGTCTTTTCCCCTATTTATAATAATTAATCAACTACTGGGTTATGTTTTTTTATAGAAATGTGAACCCAAGTTAAGTAAAGCAGCTCCCGAAATAATATATTAATATTAAGATGCACTCATTTTGAGCCAAAAACACACACACGCTTTTACTTTATTTAGTTAATGTACGCGAGTTCAACTTTTATACTTGTTTATAATCGTTTTGATGTATATTTAAAAAATAAATATATTTTTAATAACTTAATACCTGTGGTTACAACATCTATTTTTGATATGTATGTATGTCAAATATTTTTTTAATTGAAAAATAATAATCTCGGATTTACATTTATTGTAAATTATACAAGGTGGACTTGAAATAACTGTGAATATTTTAGGGATATATATGCGGGAAAAAGTATGTAGAAACTTTTTTTTATTAAAAATTAAAAAATATTAATTACGTATAACAGACACAATACACACGTAACAGCCATT